>NDGN011498098.1:257-12496 GCA_002564285.1 Tympanoctomys barrerae
GAGGAGAGGAGAGGAGAGGAGAGGAGAGGAGAGGAGAGGAGAGGAGAGGAGAGGAGAGATCCTTGTAGGACAGATACCAATCCTTGCCCTTTTTACTTCTGGCTATGAGTTTTTGCTTACCATATATTAGCTTAGTTTATGTATATTCACAGTGATGAGCCCATGTACCTCGGCTCTGCACCCTGCACATAAGTGAAGCCATGGGTCTACAGAATTTTGCCAACAGAAGGCTATTGGCTGAACATTAAGTTGTATGTCATTTGGAACCATAATTACATCCTAAATTATTTAGAATTATTTTATACTGTCTTTTTTATTTTAAAAAGAGAAAAAACAAAGTCAAAGAGAAAACTATAATAAAAATGTTATATAATTTCAAAACAAGGTGATAGGAAATCAACAATGGTTGTTGTAACACATAATGTTATCTTCAAAGTTGTTGCTCAGATCACCCAAAATAGGCATTTAAATGTAATACTTGTTCAGAACTTTGGCAATAGCCCCACTAAGATTTCACACAGGCTCTGTCACTCCCTAGGATCTGCTTTCTGTCTTATCTCTTAGCCCCTCTCTCCTTAAGAACAGTGCTGGAGACTTTGCCTTCCAAACTCACATTGACTGATCGACCACTCTCCAGGCTGATCACGGAACTCCAAAATCTCAGGCTTTTTCAGTTCTGGCACCATCCAACCAGTAGAAAATTTCATACCTTGCAACTTTGCTTTGTACATATTTTAATAATATAGAACTGAACTACTTTCAGGCTACATTTATGCATTATATAGGAAACATAAGAGAATTTTATGTTGAAGGTGGAGTGGCATCCCCAAGATATCTCATGTTTTACATGTAAATATCTCAAATTTTGTGGAAAAAGCAGTCAAATCCTGATACACTCTGGTGTTAAGCATTGTAGTTAAGGGTTACTCAGCCTATGTTACACACATATATCCATCTCACTTAGGAGAACTCTGGTACATGTAATTAGTGCAACTGCTTTGTCTTGCTGTTTGTGTTTGTCTCTCCAGAACATTGAGTTCTCTTTTTTATTCTTTAGCCACTGACAGCGTTCTTCACAATCAGGGATAGTTTTGACACACACAGGTCAGGAGGGCTGGTCCTGGCCCAAAAGAAATCCAGCCACAAGCTATTATCCCTGGCATTGTTCTGGGCTTAAATGAGCTCTTAAATTTGTTCTGTCCAGTGTGCTCTTGAATCAAGATTGAGTATAAAGGGCTGAGCTGAGAAGGGGTAGGGCAGCATATGAACAGACAGGTTAGCACTCTACAGCTGGGAGATTTCAGTTGCTAAGATGGCTCTTAAGTAAATGAGAGCTCTTAGTAGCACTTGAGGCTCTTGCTTGTGGCCTGAAGAGTGAGCAAGCTGCTGTTCAGAATCCCAAGCACTAATTACAAAGGCTGAGAAATTCCTTTGCTTTCTCCTTTAGGCCTTTGGAAAGATGTCTGGTTAGTGGCTGGCTTAGGGATAAGTGCTTATACCCAATCAGCAGGCCTTTACAGGGCACAGTGCTTGGGATAAATGGGAAATGACAGCCTCTGCCCTCTGAGATGGTGGAGATAAGAACGGCGTTGTGTTATGCCAGCCTGGGAGTCCACAGGGTGCTTTGGAAAACATACACCTTCAATCCACTGGCTCAGAGTGTTTTATCAGCACTTTACTAATGTGGTTTCCAATGAAGGTCAGAAAGTTAAACTTATCACCCAGCAGCTTGGGTTGATAGTTCATATCTTGATCTTATCACTAGGCCTCTTTTTCCCATTCCAATTGCTTTTTGAGGGCCTAGAACTGCCCACTTGGGGGAAATATTTGCTGTGAGCAAGAGCCTAAGTAAAAATAAAAATCAAGTTATGTAAGGTAGAAACAAAATGTTCAAAACAGCATCTCAGTTAGAGCCCCAAATGTGGATTCTGACCCATGCCTTCCTATCAGAACGATGTGACCCAATAACAGAGTCCCAAGTCTCTTTCTTTTGCCGTTGGTCCCCATTTGCAGACAACAAAGAAAGCCTGTTTTAAAACAGGTATCTGTAAAAGTAATCCTCTGGCTTTTCTCACCTTCCATTCAAGTATAATAGGTTGCCCAGACTCACTCTATTGACTCTTTGCTTGAAATCCAAAGAGCTGTACTGCAGAGTCCTGCAGTAGATCCTTGAGACTCATTAGCAAGATCACCTGATAGTCAAACCCTCAAATTCATGAACACCACAGTACATAAATTCTTCAGTTTGTTCATATAGAATGCAGAGTTGTCAGCAGCAGAACTGATGATGTTTGGAGCCAGATTAAATTTTTGTCCACTGTATCCCGTGCACTGTTGCAGGCTCAGCAACAGTACTGCCTGGGCCACTCTGCTCATCTGAGGTAACCAGCAGTGTCTTCAAACAATGCCTGTGTTCCCAGGAGGCCAGTGTATCTGTGAAAAATAAGCTAATCCTTTTGTTTATAGGTAGCTTTAGGTACTTTGGAGAATTTAGGTACTTTTGTGAAACGTGGGACCATGAAATCTATGAATCACAAATGCTGGGATGTCTGCAATATTTCCACCCAAACTGATGAATTTTCTCAAGCCTAAAACTCATAGTGTGAGCTTAGCCTTAGAGCAAGCGTGTTAGGCTCTGTTGCCCAAAGATTCTTAGAAACCCCTCACATAGGAAATATTAACATGTCGAAGGACACAGATCAACTGGAGTGCCCCATACATTGGAAATGAAGATTCACCCGGCATCTTACGTCATTTCTTTTGTTGATGAGAATTGGCATTGTGAGGACAGAACCTGGCATGTAGTAGCATGTGTTCAAAGAAGTTACAGAGAAGAGAGGAAGTCAGCCTCTGGGACATACGGCCAAGCCATGGTGATCATGAAGACGTGGGCAGAGCCCCACCAAATGCTGGCGTTCCCCTCGCCTCAGTCTTTGTTCTCTCAGGGCCACTAGCTATAATCCTGAGAAGTTGCTGTATGACTCTGTTGCAGAATCTTTATTCATAAGGTTCAGATTTTAGCAGTGCATACCTCAGGCTGTTGTAGAGAAGATGAAATAAACATGTGAAAAATGGGAACCTGGTATGTAATGAATTAAAGTTAGAGCCATTGTCGTAACCACCACTGTGGAGTGTTAAACAGATTTATTCTGGCTCTCAAGTGGAGAAGATTGAGTTCATCACACTCTTACATTGCTGGCATATTTTTATTATTGATCCAAACAAAGATCTCTCAACTTAGCAGCAACATACATCCTTTCATTCTTATGCCTCTCCCCTAGCACCTTCTCCCACCACAGGAAATGGCCTACCATTCTTGAGAACCTTTCTGTTGGTTTGTTATATGAAATGTATTTTCTCTGTGCAGCCTCAATTTGCATAGGTCATATTTACACCAAGTGAGTTTTCTTCTTCTTTCCACCCAGCCCATTACTGTGTGTGCAGCTGCTCCTGCGCAGGTGGACCACTCTTGCTGAAGCTTACCTGGGGGTTCTCAGAAAGAAAGAAGCGCATGTCCTCTGATTCTCCTCAGGTAGAACCGTCAGGACTATTCTCACTACTCTCCCTCACAATTTCTTCAGATGTGTGTCTGGATGCAATCAGAATAGAGTTTTTGCAATCCTGTCCAAAATCTGAGATTAGAGAGCATGCCAAAGCTTTGGTCCTTACCATGGTAACACCATTCTTGCCTGGATTTCTTTCAGAGCAATAAGATTAGCACAGTAACACCATGACCTTGATAAATATAGGCATTTACTGGACATTTCTTCTTACAAGTTACACACTATGCTAAATATTTTAGCTCTCCAAGAACACCCTGTTTGGATATTTTCTAGAAATATTTATTAAATTCAGCATATGATCTTACACTTAAGGTTGTCTTTTTCTCAGGAAAAAGGTTGCTAAGTATAATGAGCAAAAAAAATAATAATAATTATGCGCAGTAAAGCCCACCCAAAAACTGATGCAATAGTTCAGAATCTTCTCTCAGTAGAGCCACAGACATAGTCCTTGACTGCTCCTAAAACAGGCTGGGACAACTCGCATGACACGATGCCAGCCGACCAGGAAAACTCATTTTTAGGGGTCTAGTCACAAGCAGTCTGTGCCAGGGATATACTGCACTTCCAAAAGTCTGTGTTCAGCCATAGTGTTTATACAACAGTGGAAATATAAACAGCCTTCATTGCCCGTTCTAGGAACAGTGGGGGAAGGGTACCGTTTGGGAAATGACATGTTCTCAAACTTCAGCCGCGGGCCTTCTCATAAGCAAAGTTTGCTAAGGATTCCAATTGGAGCCCTGTGTTAAAATTTTTCCACATATTTTTATTTTGTATCAACACAAAAGCAGACAACAATAGTCTCATTGCAGAATGAGGAAATGGAGACTTGAGAATTTAAGTAACTCACTAAAGATCATAGAGCTCAGAAGAAAAAGAACCAGACATAGCCTCGCTTCCTAGAAAGTAACCACTTTATAAAACTGACTTCAAAAATAGGCCCTCTCTCTGCTGTGGACTAAGGCTCATCCTTACTCATTAGACGTACAAGATTGGCTAATCCGTCCTTGCTGAAAATAGCTTGCCTTGTCATTTTCTTACTTTGGAAGAGGTTCTAGGAAACACCTTAGACTTTCAAATTGACATAAGGACAGGATGTAGGCATTGCTGTAGATCTGAGCCAGGGACTTTTTTTCTTGAACTCGTTAGATGGTAGGCATTTGGAACCACAGAGACTAAATTTAAAATATTCAAATTTACAGCAAATGTCAAGTCAGATTAATAGCATCTCCTTTCTGATTGAAAGAGAAGAACCAGTCTCTTGTATGCAGAACATTCTTTATCCATGCCCACCCCCATCATGGGTATAGACACTGGTACTTAGGATGCTAAATTTGCCAAATTCTATCTCTCCAGTTAGTGATGGAGAAGGGGGTCAACCAGGAAGATGCCAAACTGTGGTTTATTCATGTACTGTACCACCATCTCCCAAATGCTGCTAGTGGCTTCCCAGGATAAACCAGGTTAAGGAAACAGGTCACCATGAACTGTGGAGACCCATGCTGAAATTCCACCTTCACCCTGGTTTCGTCTGCTTTAGCTGTTCTGAACCTCTCTGCCTCAGCTTTCTTGTTTCTGAAAGGAGGATATCAACTTCTGCTTTAGGAGAGAACAGTGTTGCTGTAGAACTCATGCAGAATAGAAAATGTTAAAGTATTTTGGATAGTTGCAAAGGGACTCACATCGGTTATTATTCCTTTGGTTGCATGTATTTTGGGGCAAAAAGATCTTGATTTCAGGGCATAAAACTGCAGATTCCAGGAGCTGGCCCACCATCACTTTGTGCTTGTTGCAAAAAGCTCAGTTTTTCTGTGCCCCATGTCTTTGGGCTGCCTTTATTTTTCAGTGCACTCCTTTCTCAGAAGTGTCCCCTTTGTGGCTACAAGATGGCTATAGCTGTTGTTGGCTTGCTACCTCTCTGAATGTCAAATGCCTAAGGAAAGGGAGGAGATAGGGTACTTGCAATGGAAAATGGTTCTCGGCCTCGCAGTTTTGGAGGCTAAAATCCTGAACAGCATAGTGCCTTTTCTGGCAAGGGTCCAGTGGGTGCCTCGTCTCATGGCTGACAGTGCCACTGTTGCAGCAGTGCCTGAGAAAGAAAGAAGGAAAGGCTGTGTGGTCACGAGGAAGCAATGGTGAAAGGGTGCAAGTCCCGAAACCCCCCGCTAGTCTCTGCTCTTTAAGGTTCCCTGTCATTCACCATCACCACACTGGACTCCAAGTCACCAACACTTGGGACCTTGGGGTAAATCCTCAGGCCATATGTAGATCACAGCTTGCAGTTCCCAGAGTGTAGTCTTACTGTTTATGATTGGTCTCAGTGAGGTAACATGCCCAGCTACAAACTAATCCCGGCTACTAGGAGCCACCAGATGTTCACTGGCTAGGCCTGGGCAACATGCCACTTGCAGCTTAGGATGGGGCTGGTAGTGTGAGAACCCCTTGGGAAGAAGACAGGATAGGTCTCGTAATGGCTAACGCTAAAAGATAGGCAATGAAGCTAATAAGAAACAAAAACCAAGCTTAACTGGCATCTTTGCAATGTTGTGTGTGTATCATCTATGAATTGCTAAGATCTAAAATGTGTAGTATGTTCCACAGTCTTCGTAGAATGGAACGGGGAGAAAGAGATCCATCTTTACCAACCTATGCTTGAGCAAGGTGGGACAGCGCCTCAGAGATGCACACTTTATTACACTTGCAGAGGGGAGAGACTCAGCCGGGAAGGGGCCCTCAACCTCTCCAGCATCATGTGGGGCTTCATTTTTCAGCCCTTGTCATATTGGCCCACTTAGGAAAGAGTAACTATATAAGGTAATTACAAAGATAGTATTTAATTAGTTTTGGGTTCAAATCAAGGTATTTGCTGCAGACTTGGCCAGCGATGCTGATGGACGTTAATGAATGAAAGCGCGTGATTAAAACATCTGTCACTGTCAAGCGGGGTCGATTTCAGGGTAAGGACTGGCTCCTGCTGGGAAATGAGACGATATCCACGGAAAGCCAAATGAGCTGAACTGAGCGCTTCCATGGTCATTAGGCGGCGGAGCTGACAGTAGCTGGTCACAAACACGCACCAATGAGCAGTAATGAAGTCACCTCCAGATCATTGCCGCGTAGGTTTTCCAGGCTAATTAGCTAGACAAAGATGTTAATTTAATCAAAGAAACACATATTCATTAAAGGTGTATAGGAGAGCTGGAGGAGAAAATTGGCTCCGTCATTGAGGAGGTAAAATTATAGCTGCCAAGCAAGGCATGTCAGCTTCACAAAAACCACTCGGCAAGATGCGGTGTTTCGTAGGAAGCAGTCTAGCTACACCGAAGCGTGGCGTGTGGGCTTCTTTTGAGATATGATTATTATAAAGGGGAGGAGTAAAGGTAGATTTCATTCTATATCTGTGAAATGATGTGGAATGAAGTCCACCCCCAGAAGATGAAGGAATTCCTCTGGAAATGTTATTTTATTGGGATTTGCTGACTGTTAGCATAGGAACACCTCTTAGGGATCATCTGGTTCATGACGTTGCATTCACAAGAGCAGGATGGCCCAGAGAGAGGCTGTGTCATGGCTTAAGGCCACCCAGCCTGGCACATCTCAATTGATCCCTGAGACAAGGCACCTTGTGCAGTCAGCCAAGTGTAACACGGGGGCTGATTACTGCAAGGGCATGCCACCTTTTGTCACTGATAGGTTTTCACAGTGTCGCAGCAGAGAAACAGAAGGAAAAAGGGAAAGGGGCTTTATTATCTTGGAGGACACAGAGAGAATCTTGAGAAGATAAAGAATTCTCTGGGTTTCAAACAAAGGGAGGATGAGGCTTTTATGGCCTTTTGCAGGGGGAAGGTGAGGGGGAAGTTTAGACATACCTGAGGAGCTGACTGGGGCCTTCCCTGAGGTAGTGGGAAAGGTGAAAGGAAACTGCACCCTGGGGTGAGTTGGAGAAGAAGGGGCGAGGTGGTCTCTGGGAAGATGAGCTGCTGTTTTAACAGCTTCAGCCACATTACATGACCACCATAATAACTCAGCAATTCATACTGGGATCATGACCTCTCAGCCACTGTGCTGTGCTGTAGACATCCTCAGATGTTTTTGACAGTGGCATAATCTCAAAAGATTTTAAGCTAATGTGCTTGTACTTGGGAGGGAAATGAGAAGTCCATACCAGGAGAGTAGAAGTTGGCTGCTTACTTGTTGCCGTGAGATCATATCTGTGAAAGAATGGGAAGGACATGTCCTTTCACGGTTCAGCTCTGCTGTACCAAGGACTAAAACTCTTTTTCTTTTTTTTTAATGTATTTAGTAAGGGTCTCATTACACAGCTCAGACTCATAGTGATCCTCCTGTTTTCAGCCTCTCCAGTACTGGGATTATAAGCATGAGCCATCACACCTGGTCCTGATTGCTGGCTCAGTATGCCCGATGGTGGGGCCCATGCGGTATGTGATGCCAGCGATTGAACCCTGGTCCTTGCCCTTGCCTAAGCAGGTGTTTAGTCTACTGAGCTAACTTGCTGGCCCTGGACTGAAGCTATTTTATTCATTCATTGATTCCAAAAATACATCTGAGCAGTGGTTGGGGTGAGTGCCTAATCTAATGTAAGCCAATGATATTGCTTTCTGGGTGGAAAAAGAGAGGCAATTTTCATCTCCAGTGATGCCTCAAGCTACTTTCCATCTAAAATGCCATTGTTCTGGTTGTCTTTCAGCACTTGATTTGAATGTCCTTTCTCTGGATAGCTCTCCTTGGCTTACATCACAAAAGGGAGTCACCCTCCTGTGCACCCCCCACTACCATAAGCCTATGTTTTTCATGGCAGCTATTGTGCAGATTTAAAACACTCATAGGCAGAAACATGTATTTGTACAACCAGATACTCAGAAGGCTGAGGCAGGAGGCCTACTCAAGCCCAGGAGATCTGGCCCAAGCTATCTAATATAGCATAACCTTTTATTTTAATTTTTTTAAAAAGTAGATTGTTTGGTTATCTATCTCTGTCCCTAGATGGTAGTTGCTTGAAGTTTGGTCTAGACCTGGCTCACTGTGAATTTGCTTGAGCTGCTCATTAAAAATTCAAATTGCTTATCTATGCCCTACATTTCGTAAGAGGAGAAGTGCTAGAAAGGCGGTGTTTGGAAGTTTCTTGGATGATTTTATATACTAGAAGGCTTTAAAACACTTTGTTCTCTTAGCTAACTGAAGGAGGGAGAGGTAAATTTTTATTTGAGTTAGAGGAAGCATAAATAAATCATCACAGATCATATCAAAGTCAGTCATTAATTTTGTGGTAGCAACATTCCCAGGGGCTTTCACTTTGCTATATGATCCTATTTCTTATGTCTGATCCTGCAGAAGCTTAGGCGTAATAACATTTTGGAAGAGGAAAGGGACTTCGAGGATCCTCCCATGTACTCTTACGGATGGAATGAGCAAATTTCAGATGCAAAGGGACTTGCCCCGGTTCACAGATATTGACCTGGAGACTGGCTTAGAACCTTGTTGCTGTGTGGCTCTACTGTCCTGCCCTGAAGCCAGTCCCCCCAGGTAACCATCCTCCTCCAAGGTGCAAAGCCATCCCTGCTGTGGTGCCACTCAAGGAAATACAACTTGTGTCTTTAAAAGAATTACTTCATTAACTGATGCATAATTTCACATAATCTCCAGCACCATGTGCTGTGGGCCACACCCCCAGGCATGCTCAACTGGCCACCAAGATGTGGTGGCACATGTCTGTAATCCTAGCAGTGGGAAGGCTGAAAACATGAGGATGACTATGAGTCTACTATGAGTCTAAGTTGTGTAGAGACCCTTTACCAAATACATAAAGTAATAATAATAATAATAATAATAATAATAATAATATAATTTCACATACTTATGGAGTAGGAAGCAATAATCTGATAGTTCTAAACAACGCAATGATCAAATTAGGGTAGGTTCTAAGGAGATAGCTCAGTGGTCTGAGGGCCTGCCTGGCAAGCTCAAGGGCCTGGGTTCCATCCCCTGTACCACATGCCATTCCAGTCCCCCTCCCAGGAATGCTTAACCAGTGGCCGAGCCCGAGCATGATGGTGCACACCTGTAATCCCAGTGCTGGGAAGGCTGAGACAGGAGGATCACTTCTAGCCTGAGCTGCATAGCAAGACCCTGTACCAAATAAATGAGTGGGTAAATAAATGAATAGATTTTAAAAATTGAAAAATGAAGTGAGGATAATTATTGTTTCTAGTTTCTTACAAGTTTATCATTTCTTTGCTTTGAGTGCACTCAAATTCTTCTAGTTCTTCAAATATCCTAGAAAATGGGTCACAATTTTAGTGGTATCCATGTAACTAATATCCACCTCTGTCTGCTGCATTATAACCAAGCAAGTCACCCAAATCTAAAGGATGGAGATGTTCTTATGAAAATTTCAGGGTGCTGATTATTTCAAATCATAAGAATCAATAAGGAAGTCCACCCTCCTGTGGGCTTTGTGATTACTGAACTCAAGTCCATGACTAATACTTTACGCCTTCCCACTCCTTCTTTACACCTCAGGCTGCACCAAGCTACACTTGCTTCTGAGTGAGCTGTGAAAGAAATATCCAATTCATCCCAAATAGTAATATTCATGGAGCAATAAGTTTGATGTGTAATAGGTTTTATTCTAATACTTATTTTAAAATGCTAATTCAATTGCCATTCTTGTAACCTGTGCATCATTTCACATTACATCAAGAACACAGGCATCATGCTTTCAGAATCAACTTCCTTATTTTTTTGGTTGGATTCTGTCATCTCTTCACTATACCCCAAAGAGGTAACTTCACACTTTGCAAGAAACATTTTTATGGTCTAATTTCAGAGAAAATAAAAACGGCATCTCTTAATTTCTCTGAGGTAGTGCCTATAGCAAGATTGACAATCCTCCATTTTAATATCATGCCCAGAACTATTTGGTCATTTTTAAAGAAAGGCAGATGGCTCAAAGGTAGTTATGGTAGAAATCAGGGTCTTTTTGAATGTTTGGCAAATTTTACAGCATTGAAAGGCAGTTTTAGTGGTATGATTGCAAAGTGTAAACAGGGATCAGCTAGATAACTCAGCAGACTAAAGCACGTGCTACGGCAAGTTTAACAAAGCCCAGGGACCGCAGTTCGAGCCCCAGCACCACATGTTGTGCCAGCCCCACCCCTAAGGTCGGCTGAGCTGGCCAGAGTCCAGGCATGGTGGTGCCCACCTGTAATCCCAGTACTGGGGAGGCTGAAGGCAGAAGGATCACCCCTACTGAGCCCAAGCTGCCTAGTGAGACCCTGCACCAACCAAATACATTAAAAAGAAAAAGGAAGAAAACTATAAATGATGGTGCACTAGAATCTAAACTTTTGCATTATTGGAAGGAAAAGTGCTCAGTCCTCGTAAGATATGGAAATAATTGACTCTTACCCAGTAACAACGGGAGTCATGATTTCACTGCTAGTTGGTTAAGTCTTGACCAACAAAGGAGATGACAATTTGGAGAAAATGAAGAGGAGACTGCTGATAACATTCTTTTGGAAGAAAAAAATTTATATATATATATATATATATATATATATATATATATATATATATTTAAACTTTTGGGAATGATAGCCAAGATCAAGTTTTGGAATCACTGCTTTGGACCAGTTACAAGGGGATGTTTGACTGAGTACTTCAAATTATTTCCACCTGTACATTCTCTAGATTTACAACAAAGAAACTATGAGAATCCTGAAACCTAAAATGATTACACTTAGAAGATGCACTGACCTGGCTGGCTCTGTAAGCAGGATCTGTTGCAAGTTGGAGAATCACCATGAGGCCTTTGAATTAGGAGAACATATTTGCCAGATTTGGAGATAGTGAGAACACAAGCATTTTTGGAAAACCATAAATGAGTTAATGTAGTGTTCAAGACAAGCTGTGAATTGGCCTCTCAAAGGAGGTTTGTAGTAATAACCTGCTGTAAAAATTACCACTGCCTTTCCTGCAGCTTCACCATATGCTCAAGCTTTGAGAGCCGGCGTTTGCTGGCAGCCACTGTAGCTCAAGGACCTATTACTGTTTGCGGTGGACGTTGGCTCCATTCTCTATGTGCTTTCAGGTGGACAGTTTCAGCCAGGGAGGGATGCCTGTGATCAGTGTAAATGGAGGGATCTGTTCAAAAGATGGTTTTCATGTACAGTGGCGAGAAGCGCATGGCTACCAAGGTGTGTGTGTATTTCTAAGGGATGGGAAGGAAACTCCTGACTCTCTCCTCTCCCGGGAAGCTTTCTTCAGCTTTGTCAACTTGCTGTTTCTCCTGTTTATGAAATCATGGAGTACCTGGAATCCCCACCCAAGTAGTTAGCAATTAGTCATTCTTTCCTATTCATTTTCTTTTGTCTTTCCCTTCCTCAAGAAAACCTTAACTTGGATTTTTTTTTTTTTACATTTTCAAAAGTCTTTATCACCTTAGATAAGGCAATAAGAACCTTAGCTCAATGGTAGTCTGGTAATGACAGTCCTATGATCTACCATGGATGGATTGAATGAATGCGAGGTAGAAGGAGCTGATTAAGCTTCACAGGAAGGAAAGCTTTAAGCAGTCATAAGAAAGTTACTGCTCTTTCCTTTTTTTCAGAATTTTATTGATAAACAGCAATTAGACAGTTTCAAATCAAATCGCTAGGA
>NDGN011498131.1:3149-15369 GCA_002564285.1 Tympanoctomys barrerae
CCTTCCTTCCTTCCTTCCTTCCTTCCTTCCTTCCTTCCTTCTTTCCTTCCTTCCTTTCTTTTCTTTCTTTTTTTTTCGGTACCAGGGATTGAACTCAGGACCCTGTGTTTGCAAGGTAAACGCTTATTCTTCTGAGCTATCTCCCCAGCCTGGCATAACTTAATTGACATGCTTTCTTACCTTATCAGAGTTGGCTTACCTTTAAAGTTATAATACAGTCTCACATGCATGATGGTGCTGACAATACTAGGTCTAAACACCTTCTGTCCTATTACTTGCCTGTGGATCTCTTCAAGTATTATGCTCATATTTTTATACTTCTATAATACTAGAGATCAGCAAATAGCTGCAGATTTTGTGGAATGTGTTCGCATTTTAATGTATACTATTTGTAGAGTGGCTGCTATATCTGTTGTTCTGAAAGTAACATTGCTTCAGAGTGTTATTTGTTATCAAGGGTTCTTTGTTGTGCCATTGTGAAGTAAAATAGTATCAAGGGAAATGTTTTGTTGTTTTTTTTTTTTTTTACGAGATACCATGGTTTCAGATCACTGAGACTATTTGAATTTAAACTTGTGAGCCTTTAATATTTATAGAAGGTAAATATTTTCTATAAATTAAAAGGTAAAAGGTAAAAGAGGACTGGGGAGATGGCTCAGTAGAACAAGTGCTTGCCTGGCAAGCGCAAGGGTCAGAGTTCAATCCTTGGTTCTGAAAAATAAATAAATAAATAAAAAGGTAAAGCCTAAAGTACTACAGAAAATCCTCCATTTTACTCTATGTCTAAGCAGTTATAAGCTTACTACTCTCACACCTGGAAGCAAAATTACATCTGCCTCCACCTAGTGCAACGTGGCCTTTCAGGAAGGAGTCTCAGCGTGAAGATGTACACCAGTCTGGGTGGCTGTACCAATGTCTTTTGATCTCACTACCCATTTCAGTTCTTCCATCATTCCCGCTTCTTTCCAGTGACAAGAACATTTATTGTCAAAGACAGTGAGAGAGACAGCAACAGTGCCATTCAGTATTTGGCTTGAGACTTCCTTCTGAGATCCTACTTCTGAGGGCTTCCATTTTTCAAGCGTGTTCTGGATGTTTAATATTAGAGGAAATTCTACCATTGAATCTTAATTCTCAGTGCTCTTATAGATATTTAAAGAATGGTAATCGTACACTATAAATTGTTATTCCAAAAATATCTGTGTAACCATTTGCAAATTGGAATGATTTAGTGCAAAACAAATGAAGCAGAAAATGTGTTTTGATAGTTTTCTTAGGTTCAAATCTGTGCTTAGAGAATGTAAACCTATAATTACATGGATTTTCCCATTTCTCCTAGTAAAAGACTACAAAGTTTGAGAGAATGCTCAGACTCCTAGCTACTCAATGTTCATCTAGTAACTACTTTGGTCAAAGATACAGAGTTAAGGACTTTTAACTATTCACAAGCCTTATACTATGTTGCTTGCTTCTTGCTAATCAAGGAAAATATAAGAACCATATTGATAGAAATATTTTAAAACAATAAAGATACCATAATCTTTACATAGTATATTTATCTGAAAGTACTACTGGAAATTTTTGTCCAAATCTATTGACAATATTGTCATAAGAAATATGTCTGGGATTATTTTTAAATCTTTGATGTTGTTCGAGAGTGGTGCTGACAGAGTACCATAATGTATTGAATTAATTGGCATAAGACAAATTATCAGATGTAAATATCACTACAATGAATGTCATGTAGTTATCACAGTAGAAAATAATCAATCCTACATAATCACATGTTACTACAATATTTATACAGTTAAATTTATCCTTCAAAAGATTAAAGGGACAAAAGTTGGCAATGCACCATTAAAAAAAAAATTCTTGATTAGGGTTAGGGTTAGGGTTAGGGTTACGGAAAAAAATTTATTGAAAATAAATCAAGCCCCAACTCCACAAATTTACACATGTCTAGAAACTATTTGTTGGTTATCTCAAAGTGTAAAGTGGTCTTCATAAATCTGAGGAAATGGTTGAAATATCACATTTATAAAGGGGAGTATTTTGAGTCTCTCTGTATTGGGGTTGTAACTGATATTTGGTGGACAGGACTAGGTGCTAGTTCCTAGGTCAGACATATTTTTAATCTGTGTTTTGAGCAGCACACTACATGTTGCACGTTGTCCTGAGGAGGAATGAGCATGATGCTATTATCTTCCACTCTGAACATCATGACCTTCATGATGTGCGTGATATTGCATAAGAAACTGGCTACATATCACTCATGCAGAGTGAACGCAGAAAAAAGTGTTTTTGTGATTTATATGCATTGGGTAATATAACTAGGTAAATACTATACCTAGGTATATTCTTTAAATGAATAAAATAATTACAAACTATAAACTAAACTGATTAGTGTAAACACTATTTATAGTCACTTATAATCTTGCTCCTATAGCTGGGAACTAAATAAGAGAGAAAAATATTGTCAAATGAAATAATTTTATTTTTGTATTCTAAACTTTGAAGGGCCTGTGCATGTATTATATTTCTGGTTGTGACATTTTACTATAGTTTTGAAATGTCATGACCGGGAAGGTGGGTGGGGGAGGGCGTACTATAATGCCCTGAGGAGCTTGCGTTTCAATTGTACTGAGCTCAGCAGTACTCTTCAGGTTTTAATCACAGTTCAGAAACACACTCACAAAATTTCATGAAAAAGAACTTCCAGAATGGCTTCAAAACGTGGCAAGAGTGATGGCATCAGCGCACTTGAACCCAGTGGGAATGTTTGGAGGACAATTACTGAGTGTGTGCATTGCATTCTCTCAAATGTGAAGAATTAACATAAGTCTTGGTCTCAGCATATTGGTAACTGTATCTTAAATATTCATTATAATTCAAGCCCTCCTATTTCCCCTGTTTTTACCCACCCATAAAACTTAAAGTGAAATTCATTTTTAAACATTGTGTTAGAAGTGATTCAGCAAATTCCTTCTAATAAAATATCACTGCCACACACCATCTAGTTAATATTAATAACTCAGGACAAATTTCCCACATTTTTCCTTCTTATGACTTGTGTTCAAGGATCATAGCAATAAATGATTTTCCTTTCTTATTAATAAGTTTTGAGAATCAAAAATTTTTAAATTATTTAGAAATTCAGTATTTGGTACTTCCTATATCAGATAATAATATTAAAGATGATTGTTGCTAGTCTGATCCAAATATTGTAATTAAAAATGACAAAAGCTTCTAATTTCTCCTTTTTCTTCAATCTTATTAATTTTTGAAGATTCAATTCCCAGTAGACCTCCATTGCATTTCATTTTAAATACTAGTGTCGTAAAGAGATATCAACTTTCTATCCTTGGTGCAAGTACTTGAGTTTTCTTATTAATATTTCTATTTGATTTTTGTGTGCTACCTCACAAGAGAGCATCAGGTTATTTTACATATTATTTCAAGCCAATGACAGTCATCCCATGCATATTGTTGATCCTATGTTACCCCATTTCACAGCAAATGTAGACAATATGGTTTTCCTTAAACTCTTTTATTCAAATTATTTGTGTAACAAAATTAATTGATTATAAACCATTCAATGCTTTATTTTCTCTATAAAAGTTCAAACACAAAAACAGAAAATATGTCATTTCAAAAAATACTAGCAGATTAAATGTGACATATGAAACATTACATCATTTCCCTTTTGCCCTTTTAAAAAGAACATGTTGGATAGAACTAATTTTAGATTCTAGATGAAATGTAATCAAAGCATTTCACCTCCACTTAGGGAAGTAAAAAACTGAACTTTATCCATTAGTCTGTAACCTTAAGATTACAGAGCGATTTTTTCCCTACCTCTCTAATACAAGATAGATAAGAATTAAGATAAGGCCGACAGATAATTTTAGTTTCTTAGATTTGTGATTTTATTTTTTAACCAGAGGATAATAAATTCTTTATAAAATGTAGAAGAGTTTCACTAATCAGTTATCTTTGATTTGAAAAGCAGATAAATGCTAACATATTTCATTTGGTAGCTGAATTTCATCTTTCCCTAGTTAAATTAAAAATCACATTGAGTGTCAAGTGTGTCTCAGGCACTGTCCTAAGAAAACAGTGAATTCAGTAATGAAAAATAAGGCTCTCATATAAAAAGTTACTGATATGTTCAGATTACAGAAAACTACAAAACAGTTAAATTTGAATACAGGAAGTGTCAATATCAGACTTGCTTTTTTTTGAGACATGGGTCATGAGACAGGGAAGTTTCTAGAGTAGAGTTGAGAACCAAAGCAAACTTCCTTAAAAAGTTATATTCAAGTGGAAAACAGAAAATCTCTCATTTCTGCTCATACTTCGAATTCAGTATTGGGGAATAATGGTATCATGGACTATATTTAAGCAAGGAAGTGTTAAATTACATTTTTTTTCTTTTTTTGGTATAGGGAGATCAAACTTAGGACTTTGCACTTGTCAGGCAGGTGCTGCATCACTAAGCTATATTCCAGGTCCTACATTTGCATTTTTAAAAGAAAGTCATCTAACCTAAAGCATAGGCAATTGACCAAAGGGGAAAATTTCCAGACATAAAGATAATTTAATAATGTTTATAAATTCGTAACAGAGTGATGCAGTCCTACAGCCCTGCCGGGAGCAGCATATCACAAGTTGGACTTAGATCCAGGGAATGGTGAAATCCTTCCTCACAGAAACACTACAATAGGTAGGAACCAAGATAGTCAGAAACAGAATTGTGCTTTGACTTTCAATCTGTCTTTAATCTTTGTGAGTAGAATATGCTCAGTAACAAGCAAGAGTTTTCAAACAGGGTAGGCAAAGCTTGTTTGTATCCTCATGGTTTAACTCTATACATATGTAACTAAATTCTCATCAGATGTCTTAAATTATAAGAAGATCCCCTACATGTTCTTCTGGTCTGGAGTGTAGTGAACTGACATAGGCCAGTCCCAGTTCCCTACCTAGATGCCAGCCTTGGGGAACCAGACCACTCTTGTTTTGCACCTTCTGGCACTATTTATAGGGACTTAGTCTTGCTAGCTCAGCATCCCCGCCCAGGTGAGAGGCAGTTTAATATGCAGGCAGTCAGGCAGCTCATCCTGCTTTAATTTGATCAAGCAAGGATATAAACACTTAAAATAACACAAGATTCATCTGCCTCCCATTATACAACCTTAACTCTGCTGTATTAACTTTTTCTTTGTGATGACAGAGAAGGCAAATTAGCCTCAATTCTCCTCTGGTCTCTACACTGGAGGAATCCATATATTGTCTCATAGTTTTTAATGACTCTTCTGATTTTATAGAAAAAATACTGATCTCTGTCTTACTTATTTTAACTAACATCCTACTAAGTTTTGTAATACCTCAGGCAAAATACCTTAACCCCAAAATTAAGGTAGGAATTGTTTCTTTAACACAGTTTGTACAGATTTCAGTCCATAATCAGCTGTCTGCAAGCTGGGGTGTCATTACAGAGGAGAAAAAGTTCATGGCAAGAAGAAGGTAGAAAAACTGCTAGGGACAATCACAGATATTTTTATGTTATACTTTACCTAGAATACTTAGGGTAGCACTCAAATCATTAATCCTACTGCACTTGAGCATAACATTGCATCATAAATCAATCTTAATGTCATAAGCTCTACAATAAGCCACCTCTAAAAAAGCCCTACATTTGATTGTATGAGGCTTTGGGAGCACATTAATACATAAAACATCCCATTGTAACCCAGCCCACAAAAGACACATGAAGATCCCTTGATGAAATAGGCATTTAGTCCTTCTGCAAGAATGTCAAAGTCCTCACATTTTCACTATCACAGAAAAATCTATGTCTACAGTCTCCTCTTAAGGTAAACCCTTAGCTATGAGCCCCTGTAGAAATAAAAAGAAAATTAAACACTTCAATCATGCAGTGGCATAAGACAAACACTATCATTCCAAAACATATGAATGGGGACACAAAGGAATGTAGCCAAAGCATGTGTACAATTCAGCACAGCAATCATCAAGTACTGCACTTTCTTGTTCAGCATCTGAGATAATCTGTGACAAGATGTGAAATCCAAAGGGCTTGAGTGGCTGTTCTTCTATAAGAGTTCTTGTGGTTGTAATTCCTATGCTTTTCTCTTGGGTCTGCCCTGCTTCCTCCTTGCAGTTTTCCTCAGACAATCCACATTTCTTGCTTCTTCAAATTTCTGTGGTCTCTAATGCACCTGTGACTTCAGAGGATCAGATTCATAGGAATAAACTGACTGGCTTTCCAGGCCCTCTGGTATGAAAGCCTTCCTGATCCCATAAGACTCTCACTTTGCGTGTACCTAGAGCCAGCACCACATGGATGATTAAAAGGTCTGCTGCCAGCTAGAGCAATAGCCAGGCTTGCTTCTCTCTTGGCTGTAGGGGTCCAGGGACTATGAACTAAATCTTGAGTAAAAACTTCCCTAGAAGGGTTGGCCACATAGCTCAGCAGATTAAAGCACCTGCAAGCAGGCACAAGGGCCAGTCAATCCCCAGACCTGCCATGCCAGCCCTACCACCAGGGGACCCTCAAATGGTAACTGAGACTGGGCATGGTGGCACTCGCCTGTAATCCTAGTTATAGGGAGGCTGTAAACAGACAGATCACTGTGAGTCTGATATAATAGTGAGACCATGAACACCCTGTAGACCCTTCCCTAAAATACAAAAAAAAGAAAGAAAGAAAGAAAGAAAGAAAGAAGTAAAAAAAAAAAAAAACTTCCCTAGAGTGTTTCTAGTATATTCTCCATATCTTGTGGCTTTCTTCTCAAGGAAATCTTTCACCTTTGCAACTCTGACATTGAAAAGGCTGAAATCTTGCTTGTCCTGGTGTCCTAAGACCATTTTTATTTTCTTTTGTCTTCTGATGTACTTGACTTTTTCTTGCTAGTCTTTTCAGTAACCAATTTCTTCTGTTTCATTTTTTCAGGTCTTTCTTTCCATGGATTTTTTTCTTTCTGGCCAAATTTGCAACATTTTAGGGCCTGCCAAATACCTCAGCAGATTGAAGTGCCTGTAAGCAGGTGCAGGGGCCTGGTATTCCATCCCTGGGCTTGATGTGCAGGCCCCACCCCTGAGGCACACTGAGACAGCAATTGAGACTGGGCATGGTAGTGCATGCCTATAATCCCAGCTCTTGGATCAGTACAAGTTGGATCTGGTAGTGAGACCCTGAACACCCTGTAGACCCTTCCCTAAAATTTATTTATTTATTTATTTATTTATTGAGCAGAATATATTTATTCAGAGAAAGAAAGTTCCTGTCCAAGAGAGGGACAGGAGGGGGCCCCAAGTGGGTAGTTCCCCGACTAAACTTTAAAAAAAAATCAACATTTTGAAATATGGTCCTGGTCCATTTGCTACTAATGTTCAACCTAAATCTGGCCAAGAGCACCCAACAGTAGCCATGTCACTGCCTCAACAAAAGAGTGCCCTGACATTACTTCTGCAAGATTAATTACTCTGTCATTTTAAAACTCAGTCTTAGTGAAAGTCTCCAGACATGAGAAAAAGGCAGATGGAATTTCTGCCAACCCACAACAAACATTGTCTGGCATCCAACAGCCTGTGCAGTCCTTCCTCCCAGCAAAAACTTCCTCAGTGTGGTCCTTACTGTCATCATTTACATTGGCTTTCAGGTCTTCTGTGCTCTGATCTGACTCTTCCATGAAGTACAACCTTTTATTCTATCTCTACTTTATCACTAGGGTGCTCCAAGCTCTTCCCATTACCACAGGTCAACTCCTAGGGCACACGATCACGTATAGGCACAGCTATGACCACACTGATTTGGTAACAAACTACACCTTAGTGACATTTTTCATTACTGAAACAAAATGCATGAGGGCCAAAGTTAAGGTGGAAAAGGTTTATTTAACACAGAGTTTGCAGAGGTTTCAGTTCATAATCAGGAAAATCCAAAGTGGGGTCGATGGCAGACATACAACACAAAGGAGAAACAGTTCATGAAAGGCAAAAGTTGGCGTAGCAGCAAGAAATAACCACAGATCTTTCTATTCCTTTTATCTTATGCAGGTATGTAGGGCATTCACACTTTAATCCTAGAGCCCTTGAGCCTAGCATTACACCATGAATCAATCTCAGCCACACAATCTACATCTAGCTACCTCTGAAAAAATCCCACCTCTGACTTCATGAGGCTTTGAAATGACACCTACGTACAACCCATAATACACCCTTAATATTAAAATTTCAATAATATTTCATAAGTATTTTATTTATTTTTTAAAGACAGTAAAAAAATTAAGAAACGTACAAAAAACAGGGTTGGAGAGAGAGCTCAGCAGTCTAAGCACCTGCCTAGCAAGTGCAAGGACCCAGGTTCCATCTCCAGTCCCACATGTCATACCAGTTCTGCATTGTGCTGACCACTGAAACCAGGTGTGGTGGCCCACGCCTGCAATCCCAAGATTAAGGAGACTGAGACAGGAGGATCACTATGAGTCTGAGTTGCATAGCAAAACCCTGTACCAAATAAATAAATAAGATTTAAAAACAAAACAAAACAAAAAAAAGAAACATACAAAATGATACACAATTTCAAAACAAGGTGATAGGAAATTAACAATAGTTGTTATTTTATATATTGTTATCATCGAAGTACTTGTTCAGGGGCCTGTCCATTAGCTCAGTTGTTTAAGTGCCTGCTTAAACAAGACAGTCAGGCTCAAGATGCTCTGGTTCAAAACCAGTTTCTCACAGGAAACGGGAAATGCCCTGAAGGCATCTTCTGGCTTAAAAAAAAAAAAAAAGTACGTGTTCAGATTACAAAACATAGCATGCAAAATTGATCAAAAATTAAAAATTAATGGTTCCTTTTAATAAAAGAGTAGAAATTAGTAGTCACCAGCAGAACAATTGCATCCTTTCTTTCTTTTCCTTTATCCTAAGTCAACACTGTGAAAATAGGACCAGGAAGATAGCTCAGTGGAACAAGTATTTGCTTGGCAAGCACAAGGTCCTGAGTTCAAACCCTGGTACCGCCAAAAATAAATAAATAAACAAACAAACAAATAAATAGGATCCTTTTAGAGGGCTGCCCAAATAGCTCAGCAGATTAAAGTACCTGTAAGCAGGCATAGGGGCCAGGGGTTCGATCCCCAAGCCTGCTGTGCCAGCACTGTCCCTGGGGTGCACTAAGATGGCAATTGAGACTGGGTATGGTGGCATGTGCTTGTAACAGGCAGATCACTACGAGTCTGCTGTAGTAGTGAGACCCTGAATACCCTGTAGACCCTTCCTTAAAAAAAAAATAAATAATGAAAATAACCATTCTCTCATTACTGTTATACAGATTCAAGGCAATCCTAATCACAATGCCATTAGTACACCTCAGAGATACAGCAACAACATTCCTAAACTTCATCTGAACCAGATCTACAACAGTAAAAGCAATCCAGACCAAAAAGGAGAGGCAGGAGGCATAACAATCTCTTACTTGATATTATACTACAAGGTTCTGATAAAATCAGCATGATACTAAAACAGACCTGAAGATCAAAGGAACAGATTAGAAGATGCAGACATGATTGCAAATACAATGAGCCACCTTTCTTTGACAAAGGGGCCAAACATTTTTACAGAAAGAAAGAATATCCACTTTTATAAATGGTGCTGGAAAACCTAGCTTTCCACATGGTGAAGACCCATGTCTATCACCATGCACTAAATTAAAGTCAAAATGGATCAAATATCTAAATATTAGACAAGAAACACTAAATCTACTGGAAGAAAAAGTAGGTAGAAAAGTTAAAGGCATTGGATTAGGAAGGAAGTTCATAAACAAAACCAAAATTCATAAGAAATACTTAATCAATAACTGCTATCTCATCTTATTGTAAAGTGTTTGCACATCAAAAGAAATCACCAGTAGATTAAAAAGAAAACCCATGAATTAGAGAAGAAACCCCACTTAGACAATGCCCTTTGTCCCTTAGTCAAAGGACTTCTATCTAGAACATGAAAAAAAATTAAAATAACAGGCCCACAATATTCAAAAACCCAATCAAAAAATGGGCATCTGAAATGAATGCATTTTTTTTTGGAGGAACTGGGGGTTGAACTCAGGCCCTAACACTTGCCAGGCAAGCACTTATTCTACTGAGCTATCTCCCCAGGCCCCCATATTTGTGATATGAAAAAAGACAAATGGAAAATTAGTATATGAAGTACTGTGAAACATCATGTAAATTAAAACAACACCGAGATTCCAACTCACCTGAGAAACAATGGCTATCATTAAGAAATCAACCAATAATAAATGCTGACAGGGATATGGAAAAAAGAAATCCTCCACTGTTGGGAGTGTAAGCTGGTATGAACACAGGAAATCAGTGTGGAGATTTCCCCAAAAACTAGGATCAGAGGTCCCATTCAACCCAATTCTGCCACTTCTGAGGTTTTTTTTTTTTCCAAAAGAACTGAATACATATCACAGCTATATATGTGCGCCCACAGAGATAGCAGCACAACTTACCATAAAGCTAAATCTTGGAAACATCGACTGAAGAATGGATAAAAAAGATGTGATATTTTTATAAAGCAGAGTACTACTTAGTTATAAAGAAAGATAAGCTTGAGGCTTATATTCTTTCTAGTGTAAGATACTGAAATAAAATCCTAAAGATAAAATAGATACTGTAAGAATTTTAAGCTCCTTTTACCAAATATTCCAAACATTTCTAATTGTTTGAGGTAATATTAAATCTATGTAAGTAGACCATGGGTTTATTTTTAAATAGCATATATATTAAAGTGTATATAATTTATTATGCATTATATGCATATTAATATATATAAAACCCATTTGTAGGAACTATATAATGATTCAGTGTATGTATATGTTATGTAATTTTCAAATCAGAGTAAACCGATCACTTCAAAAATTCATATGCTTTTCTCTAGGATAAACACTCCAGTCCCTTCCTCCAGCAAAAATTGAAGTTTTGTGAGTGTGTGTGTATATATATATATATATATATATATATATATATTCAATTGTTACACATAATGTCCATCTATTTTATATACATTATTGTTATATAAATAATAATAAAACCCCCACTGTGTAATTAAACAGTAGAAATTTTGCTTCTATCTAAAATGTAGTACTTACTAGTCAAGCTGTTCTCATGCCCTCTTTATGCCCTTCATCTCAGCCTCCATTTACTACCATTCTCTGGTCAGGACCTAAGAGATCAACACTATTTTTAGTATTCAGTAAATATATTTACCATTGAAAAGACAAGTATTAGTGGGGATATCACAAAATTACTGTGCCTCTACACTGGTGTTAGAATTTAAACTCATGCAGCCACTTTGAAAAACACGGAAGTTCCTCAAAAGCGACAAGCATGCTGGACATGATGGCACACACATGTAATCCAAGCACTCAAGAGGATCACTGTGAGTTCGAGGTCAGCCTTGGATTCACAGCATGACCCTATCTGAAAAAAATTAAGGAAGAAATGGTTGGGGATATATGTACCTCAGTGCAAAGGCAGCTGTGTTCAATCCTCACTACAAAATAATAATAACAATTACTAATAATAATAATTCTTAACTACCATACAACCCAGTGGTTTCAGAGACCTTCCTTCTGGCTGTAAATCCTCAATAAAATAAATTTAGAACGTCCAGGAAATTCTTGCCCTCCCGCGTTTCCACCTGCTGTGCTTCACGGTCCACATGGCCAAGCTTTTAACAATCTACATGTATATTAACAGACAAATGGATGAATAAAATGTGATGCTCCCACACAATGACCTGTGGATGTGCAATGTACGTATTATTTTCAGTCTTAAGAGAGCCCAGCCTTATCGAGAAAAAAAGTGAATGGATTTTTGGAGTAGTGTGGTAGGTGAACAAACCAGTCAAAAAAGACAAATACGGCGTGATTCTGCCTATGTCTGGAACCAGTGTGGTAAAGATCAGAGAAGCAGAAAGAGGAATGGTGATTGCCAGAGCCTGAGGGTAATGGGAAGTTCTCTCTCATTGGATACAGAATTCAGTCATCCAAGACGAAAGGTTCTTGAACGCTAATGTGCAGCGATGTGCTTAGAATTATCACTATTGTGTTACGTACTTTTACATTTCTTAGAAGGGTAGACTCCAGGCTACTCATATTTTTACCACATTTTAACAACCTCTAATCTTAAAA
>NDGN011498136.1:1312-22185 GCA_002564285.1 Tympanoctomys barrerae
GATAGATAGATAGATAGATAGATAGATAGACAGACAGACAGACAGACAGACAGACAGACAGAGTGACAGACAGACAGACAGACACTGCCCAGAAGAGGCTCAAGATCACGTGAGGAAGGTGATCCAGCTATCAGTGCTAAGTCTACTGGTGGTTACATGCAATATAAACCATTTGAAAAGTTGGCTTAGAAGTATCCTTGGCTATCACCTGAAGTGCTATACTAACAAATATAAAAATCAAAGGGTCAACTCCACTATGGAAGCATTACTTAACAAATTATATTTCATGGACTTCATATCTCTGAAAATCAAATACCACCATGTTGCATATGTATAATTAGAGTCAGGTTTTTCTCTTAATATTAAACAAGTCTGCATTTTCACTTAATTTTTGGAATCATGGAAAATATGATGGATGCTCCTAAGCAGAAAAAACTGGTGCTGCAGATACTACCAAGAGAGTGAAGAGACAAGCAGTGAAAGAGAAAAGTGCTCGTAAGTCACATTTATTTAATAAGGAATTCTGTTCACAATATGCAAGGAACTTTTGCACCTCAAGAATAAAAAGGCAAATAAAAAGACAAGTAAGCCAATTAAAAACTGGAAAATACTTGTAGTAATACTCTTTCAAAGAAGATATACAAAGGATCAATGAGCACAGGAAAATATCTTAACCATCATTAGTCACGAGGAAAATGCAAACCACCATGAAACACTAGCTCATTCCACTACAATGGTTCTAATCACCAAGACAGCAACAAGTCTCAGTGAAAGTACAGAGAAACTGAAACACTCACACACCATTAGAGGGGATATAAATGGTGCAGCTGCTGTGGAAATACCAGTTGGCAGGTCCTTAAGATATAAAACTTGACTCAACAATTTCCTTGACTCACCAGAATTTTTCTAGTGTATGCCCAAGAAAAATTAAGATGTAAGTCCACGCAAAAACCTGTGTGTGGATGCTCACAGTAGCAAAGGTTGGGAAATAAACCAAATGTCATCACTGATGGATGAGTGGATGAGGAAAACGGGGCATAAGCAAACCATGGAGCAACATCCAGTCATAAAAGGAGTAGAGGGGTAATAAAAGTTACAAAGTACATGAACCTTGGAAACTTGCTAAGTGAAAGAAGGCAGACAAAAAATACCATAGACTGTATAAATCTCAATCATTTGAACTGTCCAGAATAGAGAAGTCCATGGAAACAGGACGGGAGATTTGTGGCTTCCTGA
Source organism: Tympanoctomys barrerae (assembly GCA_002564285.1). Lineage (NCBI taxonomy): Eukaryota > Metazoa > Chordata > Mammalia > Rodentia > Octodontidae > Tympanoctomys > Tympanoctomys barrerae. Next base: position 2,549 of record NDGN011498136.1, read on the forward strand.
GGTCAAGGAGGAACTGGCACTGGGGATCGAGAGTAACTGCTAACAGGGATGGAGTGCCTTTTCTCGGGGGAGGGAGGCATTAAAAAATACTCTGACATTAGATCTGATGACCGTTACACAATTCTCAATGTTCCATGCACACGAAAAAATTGAAATGCTCACTTTAAACGGGTAAATTTCATGGTATTTGAATTATACTTTCATAAAGGTGTTTTTAAAAATAGGATCCTTTTAAAACAGTTGCAATCCTTCTAAAACACACAAAGCTTTAGCTGGGCACTGAATTCAGTAGGTTCCTCTAAGTGTTCAAGAAAAGTTAAAATGAGTTTAATTTCAGACTAATTAGACAATGCCATTTTATTATCTTTTTTGTCAAAATTTTTAATAATGGGGCCAGGATATAGCTCTGCAGCATAGCACCTATCTGACAAGCAGAAGGTCCTGAGTTTGATTCCTGGTGCCAAAAAGAAAATGTTTTCAGTACCAAACAGTGTGGTGGCACATGCCTGAATCCCCAACACTCTGGGAGGCTCAAGCCAAAGGATCTTAATTTTGAGCCTCGCCTGGGCAGTTTAGCAAGTCCCTGTCTCAAAAAACAAACAAACACCAAACAAAAAAGGGCTGGGTGGGGTGGGGTGCTGGGGATACAGTTCAGTGCAAAGGCCTGGGTTCAATCCTCAGTACGCCCTCTGCCCCCCCAAAAGATATGAATTTTCAGTACCATATATTTCATAATGTAATAAGTAAAGATAAATAAACAAAATACCTTTCTATGTGTATTTCTAAATTACTCTTTGACTTTGCATGCACGTAACATACAATATCTACTTGGTCACTTTAGGAATAAGATAGGGTCTACCTTCAGCATTGGGTCACGAGGAACCAGGTAAAACTAGGCTGCAATCTTCTCCACTACTTAACTGGATAACTTGTAAGGCTAATGAAGGCAATTGTGTCATGTCATGAACAGGAAATTAAAACATATTTGCCACCTTTACAGATTATTACTGAAGACCCCACGCTACATTTTGGATGGGAAATGTACCCCAGAGGCCTGTGTGTTAAACGCTCATTCCCAGCGGGCTGTCATTGGTAGAACTGTTCAGAGGTGGGCCTAGTACGAGATCTTCAAGTTGCTTGTGTGCTTGTGAGGGATTAGGGGACCTTGGGCCCTGCCTTTTCCTCTTTTCTACTTCCAGGATATGAGCGGATGGAGATGTTCCACTCTGCCGCCTTCTCCTGCCATATTGTGCTGTGTCTTCATAGGCCCAAAGCAATAGGGCCAACTCCTCATGGCCCGGAACTTCCAAAACTGGTAGCCAAAACATGCTTTCTCATTAAAAATGGATTATTTTAAGTATTTGTCACAGTGATGGAAAGGTTAATTAATATGTAATGCTTAAAAGATTTGCTAAAATACAATGTTCAAAGAAGACTACCAAATGGAACATTCAATAGCTGGTGCCCTGAGAAATGACTTAGCTAAAATCTTTAATTTATCTTTCAAAATTCCTTAGAGTAGGAAAGTCTTTGATTATGTTTGGGGATGAGAGAGGCAGGACAGGTTCATCTCTTACAAGAATGCCAGTGAATAAACCTGAAATTAAACAGCAAAGAATGTTGAAAAAAAAAGTACTGTTATCCGAGGCTCACAACTAACACTATCTTGATTTATTAGGTATGTGTGCTCTACTAAAAGAAATGGTTCCCAGATACCATCATTTCATAATAAATTAAAAAAGCTCTCCACTGAAGAAATGGTTCCTTTTCAAAAGGAAAAGGGGCATTTAATAGAGCTTTGTTCTCTATTACCTTCAACCTAAAGCATTCTTTTCAGCTGGACAAATCTTATTTCTCTGGCAATTTCCTCAGCACAGTGCATCGAAGGCCTTAGCTGTCAGAATCTCTGGGAACGCCTGTCAAAACACCCAGCTAGGTCTAGAGTGGGGCTCAAAACGTGCGTTTCCAACTCTTCCTGTTCCCCAACCCCTGTGTGCTGGTCCTGGTCCACAGGCTGAGAATCACTGCCTTTGCAATGTGGAAAGTGGGATGGCTGTGGCCCATCCTTCTAGGGCAGGATTTGCTGAGACTCTACTAGAAAGGAAGAGTAAGACTTCACCCAAAGATCTCAACAGTGTTGAAATAATAGCAATTACCATCAACTGTTCCTCAAACTTTTGTGATTCATACATACTGCTACACCTTGCTGTTTCCTATGAGCCCCTCATACTACTGCCTGCCCTGAGATTCATTTCTGAACATTCTCCTCTCTCACAGAAAGGCTAACACAGCAGCCATATTTACCCAAGATGCCCTTGTTCCTAGATAGGGACATTTCCCCAGGTGAGCCCCAACTGAAGTTGAGGCAATCGGCTGTTTGGATTTGGGATAAGAAATTTCTGTCTGGCTGCCCTTCGGAGCAAGGGGTAACCTCAGAAGCTGCTGACAATGACTACCTCCTACCACGTGGACTCAGAAACAGAGAAGGCACCCCAAGAAAAGTACAGCAGGAAGCGGCAAGGGGGTGAGGGCTTTCTGGGTTCCATGTGGCCTCCCAGGCCCCTGCCTCAGCGGAGGATGCCCATGGGATCCGGAAGTTAAGCCCACAGCCACGATTGCTATTCAGTTTTCCTTTCTGGCCTAAGTGGCCCAAAGAGGATTTCTCATTATTCTAACCACAAGCACTTAATTAAAAATGATCACGAAGTCCATCCTTGGGTCCCTTTCCTCTCTACTTCAGTTCACCTCACAGATTAAATTCACCGTAAAATTTCATCCTAGGAAAGTTCACCTGCGCACTAGCCCATTTTCCAGTACTACAAAACACAGGAGGCTGGGTACTTACTTTGTAGCAGCACTGGCTTGGCTCTGAGAGGACCTTATTAAGGGAGATGGTATGCGGAGCAGACTGTACCCAAGATGGAGAGATATCTCACGGTGAGACAGGAGGTCAGCCAGAGACTGGGGAAGGGCCAGGCTCGCTCCTTTATAACAATTTCTCAAGACCATGAACCTGCGTCCCCTGAGAACTACTTCAGTGCCTTCCAAGAGCTCACCCCTAACGACCTCCATACCCCTACTAGACCCTACCTCTTACATGTCCTGCCATTTGTATCACTGCCAGAGGGAAGGACAACACATGAACCTGTAGGGGACACACTCAAACCATGGCCAAACCACAGCAACCCACTTCTAAACACTGCATCATAACAGACGTTCTAGCTCATGTAGGTGGTACCCTGAACTCCACATCGCTCTCCATTTCAAATCCAGGGCCTGCTGGGTTATTAAACAGAGGCAAGCATAATTTATATCCTTTTCCAGGACTAGGCAGAGATAAATGAATATAAGCCAGAATTGAATATAAATCCAGTTGGTGAGCACAGAAATAAGAAAACCAATAAAACTGTTTTAAATTAATTTCTAATAAGAAGTTTTACTACTACCCATGTTAGAGAAATTTAAATGTTTAATTTTTCATTAATGTTTCTGAATACCTCCAGCTTTCCAGCTACTGCTACTTATATTTGTGGAATTCTTCTTCATTTAAAAATTAAATTAAGTTCCTTTAATTTTAGATTGATATATAAAACCATAAAATTACATGAAAGTATCACCACATAAAGTATGCCTACACTACATAATGCTGAAGACCTGGTTAAACATATCCATCTACTCAGACACTTATCATTTTTTTTTATAGTGAAAACATACAAAATCTTTTCTGCCTTTTTTTTTTTGTTGTTGTTGTTGTTCCAGGGATAGAACTCAGGACCTTGTGCTCGCCAGGCAGGGGCTTCCACTGCTGTGTCATCTCCCCGGTCCCTTGCTAACATTTTGAAATGTAGAGCATGTTTCTGTTAGCTGTAGTCCCTCTACTGTACAACGGCACATGGAATTCTTACTCCTGCCTAACTCTAACTTAGAATTCCTGATCATCCTCTCCCTGTCCTTCCGTGCACCTGCTGGTGACCACCATTCTATTCTCAAATTCCATGAGCTTGGAATCTTTATTTTCTTATTTTTCATCTCTTTTACCTAGAAACCTTCCATAACCTCTTGCCAGTCCAATAGCCTAAATACAGGATGACTAAAGATTGCATGTTAATTTTTATAAAATATTAGGAAACGTTAAAACGACCACTGTACCAAATTATTCAATACAGGAATGGACCGGCTGAAATGAAGCCTGCCCAGGCAACACCCAAGCTAGCCAAGATGTCACGCTGCCTGAGTGTTGCACGGTGAAAACACAACAGATACAAACTGAATAAAACATGTCACTCTAGACATTAATCATGTCTGTCATAACACGATGCCGTCAGTCTGCAAGGTGACCAGATGTTGCAAAATCATAGTGTGAAAGCATCTCTAATAATTCACACTGCCTGAAGTTACCACACTGGACTCCTGGGATGTTGGCCTCTTTACGTGAACACTTTTGGGAACGATCTTTGGCAACCTCACCCGCAGCACAGAAGCCTGAGGATGGTGGCTGCCTAACAACAGGTAGTCATGGACACTCAGAGGTGTCCTCGCAGTGGGCTCCTTTTCTTGTGGTAATCAACTTCTGGGCCCAGATGTCAGGCTTGGAACTTCCCAGTTAACTAGAAGCAGGCTTGAGCCACAGGAAGGAAGCAAACTCGGATTTTCCCAAACACATAGTTAATGAAAAATTTAGCCAAGTCTCGGGCTCATGTGTGTTCTCCTCATGGAATGTGAATGTCAATTTGGAAGGCAATGCACCTACAGAGATTCCCCGCCCCACCCCCAGGAGGCTTTGATATAGTATTCGGTTAGACAATGTCCCAAGCATCCAGCTTTGCAGAGTTAACATAAATTAATTTAAAGGAGGAAATGATGCTGCCAAAACTGTGGACTAGTTTCCTCTTCCTAATTCAACAGAAGACCATGGAAAGGGTTTAAATTATAGGTCACAACTTCTGATTTCAGTAAAAGTAAAGGAAACTTGTTTCATCCCACATGTTAGCTAGTCTTTGGGTCAAAGCTGAAACAAAAGGGAAGTGTTTTTCTCATACATTATAATAATAGTAATTCATGGACATTGTATAATTCCACCTTATCTGAGGTTTCACTCTGTGGTTTCAGTTACCTTTACTCAACTGCATTCCAAAGATATAAAATGAAAAAGTCTACAAATAAACAACCCATAAACTTTTACACAAATTTTAATGTAATATGTCATTATAATTATTCTATTTTATTAGCTACTGCTGTCTCTTACTGTGCTTACATTTAATAAATTAAACTTTATCACAGGTAAATAAGTACAGGAAAGGGATAATGTAGGGCTTGGTAGCCTTCCCTATGGGTCTGGGAACAAGAAGGGTCCCCTGCATAAGAAGGAACTACTGTGCTTTTCTCACCCAAGTCTTCTTGGCAAAAGGATTTTCCCCAGAGTAGCAGGAGACTCCAAATAAAATGACAAGAGGGGAAGCAGTAAGGACACCCATTTACAAGGACGTCTGTGACCCAGCTGTGGGGTGTCAGCCAAGGCGAGCCTGAGGGAGCCCTGCCTAAGTGCAGGGCGGCTTTCGGAAATGTGTTAGTATTTTGTTAACCCAGAGACAGGACTGAGAAGAGAGAAGATGAGTCCCTTCCTTGATGCCTTTTAGGTCATAAACACTGCTACTTAAAATTACAACCGAGAACAAACGACGCGAAATATCTGTGTATTTTTGCAAGAGCAAAATTTAATCAGTGAAAAAACCACTGATTTCCTCAGCAGTTCAAAATTATCATTTTAAAGGGAAAAGACTAGAAATTTTAACACTCATAAAAAGGATGACTCCTCTTTACTTTATAGGAATGCAAAGACATTAGTGTTTAAGCCACATGCCTATTTCCAGGACTCACTTAGAAAGTTCTCCATAAGTTGCCCAACAAGCCTGGGCACTGCAGTACTAAATGCCAGGTGAAAAATCATGTGAACAAATGCTGCTGCCTTACCCTGAGGAGGCATCTCTGTATCTCTCCTGAGGAGATCGCAGCATCTGCAGAGTAGAGATTGTGATATTTCTTTGACATCCATCTACTGTACAGGACACTGGGAAATTTTTTTAATTGCTTATTTATTTTATTTATTTGGTACAGGGTCTCATTACGCAGTTTGGACTCATAGTGATCCTCCTGCTTTCGGCCTCCCCAGCTCTAGGATTACAGGCATGTGCCACCATCCCTGGACTCGGTGGTCAGCTCGGTGCGCCCAGGGATGGGGCTGACCAACACTACCTGTGGTGCTGGGGATCGAACTCCAGTCCCTGCCTAAGCAGACACTTAGTCCACTGAGCTATCTAGCTGCCCCTCTGGGGAATTCTTTTACAGTTAAAAAAATAGTTGCTCATCTTTATGTTTTTATTTCCATATCATGAAGTGTAGGCAAATGCCCTCTGCAAATAGGACCACACCATCTATTCAACTACTGTTGAACCCCACAGCACACATTCAACAAAGTCAACATATACTTGTACAAGAACTACCGCTACCGCCTACAAGTATCATTAAATCTTCATGGCCGCATAACTGTATTCTACTCAAAGTATCTCATTATTATTAAAAAATGATTTCATATTTCAGTTTCTCAAATCACATCATCCAAAAAGATTAAGGTAAAATATTTTCCTGCCAGGATATCTTTTTTGAAATCTCATTTTTACATATCATCTTTTCACATTACCTCAGCCTCCTCTCCCCATAACACTGGGCACCCAGAAAACTCGGAAATAGAATAGCGCACGCTACGCTCACCAAGAGGAAGGGCGATAAGGGTCACTGTGAGTCAAAGACTCAAGTCACTGGGAGATGAAAGCTTAGCATACAGGAGAAGACTCAGAACTGTGTGACCTCTTGCACTGAGCAAAATGCAAAAGGACTTACTCGATGCCATTGAGGTGCTCGAGGGGTGGCTCAAACATGTCAAACTGTTGGCGTGAACATCACTGGGTGAAACCTCCAGCTTTCAGCAGTCGTCAGGCTCTTGCTAGACCTCCCAGCTGTGTCGGAGGAGCTGCACCCTCATCGCTACGTTCAGCAAAATGGGGTTCCAATAAGACTACAATGACTCTACCATGCTTTATCTCTAAGAAATCGTGTTTCCCTGAAGTCCCAGTGTGTTCTGAATCAACATCCAAGACAAGAATTCTTAACCCCACCAACTGGCAAACAAAGGAATTTCAACTGTTCTGATACAATGATTCCAAGTAAATCCCTATTAATTTCTTGCTTTCCAACCTACTAGTCAACCAGAAATGCAGTCAGAATTGCTGATGAAATCACAGATCACAGAGGAGCCTCTCTAATGCGTTTCTTGTTTTCATCCTCTAAGCACTGCAAGTTCCAAACTAAAACAGCTTTTGATTCGTATTAGCATTTTAAAGATAGTTCTAAACATTACCATTAGGAGGCAGTGAACTTAGGGTGGGATCTGGCCTGATAAGTGCTATTAGTGACACAGCTTTTCTTTGTGCATTCTGAAAGCCAGACCTTGGCATTAAAACACATTGCTTTTTTTTTTTTTTGTGGCCAACTCAGTCCACCCTGGGGTGGGGCTAGTGTGGCATGTGGTGCCAGGGATCGAACCGCAGTCTCTGCGCTTTTGCCTAAGCTTGCCTAAGCAGGCGCTTCAGACCACTAAGCTATCTCGCCAGCCCCGATATTGCATTGTTTACCTGTTACAAAACGAATGGGACAGATAAAAGATTGGGTGGAAAAACCCCCATAATGCACGAGTTTCATATTTCCTATATTTCACAGGTTGAGATTACAGTCAGATACTAGTAGAAAATTATTCATTCATCTTAAGAAGTTTAATTATTATAATATTCCATTAGGAAATCATCCTTATAATCTCTATTGCTACTCTATTAGTAATTACTTTAAGTGCCACCTCACCTGCTTATGAAGCTAAGACAAAATATTTTTAATGGTCCTTAAAGAGTATAGTATAAATACGCACCAAGAAAATGTTGCAAGGTCCTCTATTACACCAGAAGAGATACTTTGATCAATTAGCAGAAGCGCTGTGAATGTCATTAGAACCCATTTAAAATTATGGCCTACAGCATCTTGAAAACCAGCAGAGGTTTCCGTGCACTGGCAGTGATGCTCAGAAAAGAAAGCTGGATGTAACACAACAAGTACACAACCGATAGCAATAAACTCATTGTGCAGCACCAGCACTGAAGCCAATTAATCTGATCCTTCCTCGAACTTACAATACTGCAATGTGGTCACCATCAAGTTGATTACAACCCTTGCGGGAAGCTGTTCAGCTGCCTGAACGCGCAATGATCAGAATGTGAATCCTGCAGAACGCATCGGTACCTGAGAGCTTCATGAGAAGTTCAGATGCAGCTTTGACTGACATGTCCCGCCTTAGTATATTCCCCTTCCCTTCCTGCGGCTTCAGCGTGTCCTCAGAGATGCTCGGTGCTGCTGCTTCAGGTTCTGGGCTGAACACATAGCTGGGCGGAGGCAAGGTCGTGCTTAGGGCTTCCTCTTCCTTGGGCTCCTCTTTCACTCTAAAATTAAGATTCATGGGCTCCTTCTGATTTGCAGCTGTCAAAAGAAAAAAAAATGGATTGTATAAACATGCATCAAAAGCCACTTCTCTCTGAGCTACCCATACTTAATGAAGTATGGAACACACAATCACCTTGTGCTAATAGCCAGAGGGATGTCAGCCTGGCCCAAAGTGCTCCGCAGTACAATACATGCCAAGCGCACGCGGGAAGGGAGTGGGCCTGAGAGTCTTTTGAACCTAGACTATTTTAAGGCGAGCTGCCTCTCCAAAGTGGGCATGCGTTCTCTGGTCTCCCAAAAATGTCTTCCTTCCTGTGTATGTTGCAGCTTCTCTGACCTATTAGCACGCTTCCTGCCTCATCCTACCATAGAGTAATGCTTTCAGGTAATCATTCTGCCATCAAATATTGAATAAAAGCAAGAGCCAGAAGCAATACCCAAAGCCAAAACCTGGGTGGGGTGGTAAATCGAGGATGCAGAATTTGCCAATGAGAAAAGCTCACTCTTGCCTTATCATGAAAGGGCACTGCCAAACCCTGCACAGCAGGCCATGAACTTGCCGCAGTGTGCGGTCAGCAGCCAAGCTGTCTCTACAGCCCAGATGGGCTTCATTAAAGAAAAACAATTTGCTTTAAAATTTGGAGTGATTGGGGCCGGGGAGATAGCTCAGGGCCATAAGAGCCTGCTTGGCAAGAGCAAAATCCCGAGTTTGATCCCTGGTACCACCAAAAAAAAAAAAAAAAAATTGGAATGATTTTTGGGTTTATAGAGAAGTTACAGAAGAAGTTTCTGCATAGCCTTTAACCAGTGTGCTCTGAGGTTAACAACTTATATAACCACTGTGCATTTGCTCGGACAAACTGAGGAATTCACATTGCCTTGATCTAAACTCCGGGTTTTGTTAAGATTTCAGCAGTTTTCCTACTAATGTCCTTTTTCCATTTTTAGCATGATGGGTTGGAGCAGAGCACGTGGTCAGGACAGGGCTAACTGGCCAGTTAAGGGAGGCATCCTGTGGCTCAGCTGCACGAGGCCAGGCCTTGCCCCCCTGCCACACACTACACAGGAACAAACAGAAAGGCGAGATGAGCTCCTCTATTTCACTATCATAGGCCGCTGGCTCCATTTCAAGGGTCCATGTTGTAGGAACTGTAAGTTGGTTATAATGGACATGTCTGTCTTTTGAGAAAGAGGATCTCATCTAACACACAACTCTCAGTGTTGCTTCTAAGTATGAGCTTTCAGCCCATTCCATTGTAAGAGACAAAAAGATGAAAATGAAACCTCAGAGCAAATACCTCTCACTCCTGGCCAATATATGGTATACAATCCTTTTTATGCCATCTCCTGCCCCTCTAAGAATGTACACTTTGGAATCACAAGTGCACACAGGCCAGCATATTTGGAAACTGGACCCCAGAAGGCTAAAACAAAATTCATAAGTTTCACTATCAAACAGAAGCAAGCTAGCATTGGAGTCCAGGTACATTAGACACCCATCCTGCATTCCTCACCTGCCTCCACCACACCATTCCTCTTCCTCTGGCCACTGTGTTGTGACAAAACTTCACCTTTCAGTCTACTCAGCTACCCTCTTCCAAGTAAGGTCTACCCCAATCACAAAACTCCAAGCTCCACCCCTCCTGTACTCCCAGCTGGTCTGAAAAACTGACCATCTACTAACACACTGTTACAGACAGAACTGTGCACCTCCTCTGCAGATTCATATCTTGAAGCCCAGTCTCAGTCATGTTCTTGTCACTGGAACACAATACCCAGCATTGCAAACCAAAGGAGGGGTTGATTTTGGCTCACATTTCAGAAGTTCTGGTCCACGGAAGCCAAGCTTAAATATGGAAATAGCATGGCAGAAGAGCCTGGGCAGAGGAAAGCTGCCCTCAGCATGGCAGACAGGAAGCAAAGACTCAAGAGAGGCTCTGAAAAAGAAGACACATATAACCTTCTAGGTCACATCCACAGTGACCCGCCCCCTTCGGACCAGCCCCATCTCCTAGCAGCTAGTCAATGATAAAGGCGCCATAAAATCCAATCACCTTCCAACAGTCCTGTCTATCTCATGAGGCTTTAGAGGGACCTCCAGATACAAACTATAACACCTCCTAACCTGCCCATGTAAGCACATTTGAGTTAAGGTCTCTGAAGAATCAGTTACTGATTAATGAGGCCATGAGGGTGGGGCCCCAAGCCAAGGTCACTGGTCCCTTATAAGAAGAGACAGAGACAGCAACATATGTGCCCAGAGAGAATGTGTGAGAAGGTGGCTCTGCAAACCAGGAAAGGTCTCCGGAGAACACAGTCCTGCTGACAACTTGTCTTGGGTTTCTAGCCAATGAAAGTGAGAGAAATAGAATTTTGTTGTTTAAGGCAGTGAACATTATTTTGTTATAGCAGTCTTAGAAGATTTACTCCAACATATTTTTAATTAATTAATTTTTTTGGTGGAACTGGGAATTGAACTCAGGCCCTTGCGCTTGCCAAGGAAGTGCTTATTCCACTGAGCCATCTCCCCAGCCCCCATAATTTATTATATTATATTATTCCATCTGTTCTCTCAGCTTCTCCAAGTCAGCTTCATGACAGCACTCAGGGATGGCGAACCTTCACAGCTTCCAATGATACAAGCAGTTCGGGCGGCATGAGTACACGGGTTTACCACTCCTGACGGGCGGCCCTGGTTTTGATGCTGATATATATCATGTGTGTCAAATGGTGCCTTGGACATAAGGGTACATACGTAATTGTTGAATAAATGACACATATTGGTTCTGAAAAAGCGATATTGAGGGCATTCCAACATTACCAGAGATGAACAGAAACTAAGAACTCTGCAATATGCCACCAAAAGCAATCTGATGTGCTATCCTTGGACCTAATCATTACAGTGGGAGTAAGATCCTTGAGATGAGTCTAAAAGCTTTGTCACTATTATGGTTTTTTTTTTTTTTTTTTCCCGGAACCGGGGACTAAACTCAGATCCTTGCGCTTGCCAGGGAAGCGCTTATTCCACTGAGCCAACTCCCCGGCCCTAGACTAATTTGTATATTTTTTGTTTTGTCTTGTTTTGTTTTTTGGCAGAACCAAGGATTGAACTCAGGCCCTTGCACCTGCCAGGGAAGCGCTTATTCCACTGAGCCATCTCCCTGGCACTATTATGGTTTATAACTAGACGTCCCCCCAAAGCCTCATGAGATTATAGGTGAGCCTTTGGAAGGTAACTGGATTATGGGGCTGATAGGTGCCCTGCTGTCAGAGGGTGGGGTCACTGTGGGCGTGACTCAGAAAGTCCTATTTCCTTTCCCAACTCCTCCCTTGACTTGCTGCCCCTAGCTCCAGGACACAAGCACCTTCTCCTGTGCCACACCCTGTGCCATGCTGCTCTGCCTTGAAGCCAGTGGACTGTGGACTGTAACCTCTACAATCTGTGAGCCAAAATCAACCTCTCCTCTTTAAGTTGCAGGTATCAGGTATTGTCTCAGTGATCAGGAAGTCGACCAAGACAGCTCCCTAGAGTACAGCCTGAACGAAAAATGTTTCTGAATAGTCTCTTACACTCTAGTATTACTGAAGGAGGATGGGGAGGGGACCCAGAAAATTTCAAGGCAAGTGCTTAACATCTAGATCTTTGAGACAATATCATTAAACTATAAACCAAAAGGAATGACAGTCTCTAAAGCAATGACATCCTTAATAAGGCAGTTGTTCCTACAAGGACTTTGTTCACTTAGCACACTTCGCTTCTTGATGATTTCCAACCACTGCCCTGGAGGGTGGAGGCTGGTAGTCTGGTGCTGTGGCATCCTAATGCTTGCTGTCTTCCTTTGCCTTTCTTCCAGAACCTTCAGAAGATCCTCTTCCAAGGGCATGCTAGTTAGTTATGACAGAGTAATCAGTGTGTTTCTTATGTCTGTGACTTTGATGCTTTAGGAAAGAATAACTTAAAACTGAAGCACTATGCATTTCAAAGTGCTTGTGCTATCCCTCTTATTTAAAAACATTTCAATATTCTAAGATGACCCTAGGGAAGAAATAAAATACTAAGATGTCTACAGACAGCACTCACTAAGTGGGTACTCTGAACATGTGAGTTGCTTCTAGAGCACTAGGAAGAATATATGCTACTGATCTTTACTTTCTTTTTCTTATTTATGTATTTTGCGCAGGGGTCTCAGTGGCTGGCTCAGCAAGCCTGGGGGTGGGGCTGGCATGGCATGAAGTGCTGAGGATGGAACACCGGTCCCTGTGCTTGTCTAAGCAGCGTTTAGTCCACTGTGCTGTCTCATCAGCCCTGTTGCTATCACTTATCTTTATTTTATTTATTTATTTTTGCATCTTAGGGAAGGGGCTACAGGGTGTTCAGGGTCTCATTACTAGATCAGACTCCAGTGATCCACCTGTTTATAGTCTCCCGAGAGCTGGGATTACAGGTGCACGCCACCACGCCCAGTCTCAATTACCCTCTCAGCATGCTCTGGGGGTGGGGCCTGCACAGCAGGCCTGGGGATTGAACCCCCAGGCCCTATTTCTGCTTGCAGGCACTTTAATCTGCTGAGCTATTTGGCCGGCCCTTCTGTTGCTAACATTTAGAGGGGGAAAGTATTTAGCATTGTTGGCACAACCTGGATTTAACAGACTTTAAGAAGACCCTTAAAATAAATAATCAGCAAGCTGCTTGCTGCTGAATAACAGACTTGCAAGGTACTACCTACTGGGTGTTGATTCTGTAGGTCATGATGGTATAAAACTGTAATGTGATGAGAATACACAAATATAGCTAAATGATGTAATAGAAAAACATGTGGGAAACACTCATCCACCCAAGTTTCAATTTCCCAAACATCTGAGTCAAAAGAGATGTACAAAATGCAAATGTGAAGGTAGCCTGCTTTCTTACAATTACTAGGATCATTTTCATTGAGAACAGCACGCAGAACCTGTATTTTATAATTAATATGATTGAGTAATTGCTATCTTTTAATTATGCTGCTATAAAAAAAAAAACACATGCAGAGCAAGGTAGAGCTAATGATGTTTTCTTCTTTGGGGAAATTGCTAAAAGCAACAATTTATGCCTAACTCAAGAGTCTTTACTTCATTCTTATCCCTAACACAGGAAGATCTGTGTACACATGGAGCTCAATTTATGAAGGGTTTTCATAGTACCTGCATGGATTTTGGTTTTCGTTTCTTAAAGTTGCCAGACACTCCACATTTAACACAGTGAGGAAGCCCACTAATCAAGAGGTCTCACCTCTCACTGTTTGCTCCAAACTTTTAAGGAACTGAGCCCCTCTGATCCTAAATTATGCACATCGCAGAACTCATGTACTTGATGGTATTGGGCAGCCACTTCAAGGGAACAGATCAGCATATCTAAGAATTTATAAACAATTCAAGATAAAGACAAATGTGGAAAATCCACCATCAAAATGATTCTCATTGTCCCATTCTAAAAAGTAGGCATGAATATGCTGTAACAGAACTCCTCTTATTTTTTTTGGGAGGGGGGGCAGATAGCGCAGTAGATTGAAGCACCTGCTTAGGCAGATGCAGGAACCAGAGTTTGATCCCTGGTATGCTGCACTGACCCCACCCCCGGGGTGTGCTGAGATGGCAACTGAGACTGTGTGTGGTGGTGCATACCTGTAATCCCAGAGCTTGGGAGGCTGAAAACAGGACCATTATGAGTCCAATCTGTGTCGTGAGACCTTGTAGACCTATACTAAATACAAAAAAAAAAAAAAAAGAATTCCCTTTTTACAGCAAGATGGTCACCACCCACTCACAGAACACTTCTAAGCCTCCTTTCCCTATGGGAAAGTGGTATGTGACAGCACAGACCATGACTTGTTTTAGTGATAGCACACACAAACATCTGAGCGGGTCTACAGGGATGAAGCCTTCCACCAGTCACAGAAGACAGATGTTCTCAGAGGACCAGGAGGCTACAGCACACTGGTGCCTAGGATCATGGAGCTGCTGCATCGAGAGCTTCTGGCTGAACATGGACATCAGTTCTTTCCCTCCTCTCCACGGTACTGGACACCATCATGAAGGTCACTAGTCTACGCAGCTGGACCACGGCCTTTGGAGACTAAAGACAGGGAGTGAACTATGCATTGCTAATGAGAAATGGAGCAGTGATGTCACCTGAAGGGAAGGGGCATTTTCTGGTAGCAAGAAATCTGGTGAGGATTTGACGAAGAGGATGAAAGAGAAGTAAGGGACTTCAACATGAATGCTTCCACCCTAATCCGCTGGTGACAGAAAATGACATCTTCCCTTGAGATGAATAAGGCAGAGCTCTCTCGCAATTTCAAGACTGGCAATTTGGTGAAAGCGGAGCTGCTCTGTGGAAAAGTAAAACTAAACAATTCAAGAGAACTGTGTTTCCAGTCTTACACTCAACCATAGCCACATTTTGGACCTGAAAGGGGCCACAGATCAATAATTTCCAAACAATGTTCCAAAGAGCCCTAGGTCATCATGCTTCAGGGTTCCAACCAACACCTATATCATATTTAAGTTTTTAAAGTGATTTTTGAGTTTGCTTAAATTATAATTTAAAAATATGGGGGACCCGCTAGTTAGCTCGGTTGTTTAAGCACCTGCTTATGCAAACATAGTTAAGCACAGGATACTGTGGTTTGATCCCCAGCTCCACATGCCTTACCAGACCAGCCCTTACAGCAGCCTGAGCCAGCCAAAAAACAAACAAACAAACAAACAAACAAACAAAAAACTTCTCAACTTTTAGGAGCCAGGGAGATAGCTCAGTGGCATAAGTGCTTGCTTGGTAAGTGCAAGATCCTGAGCTCTATCCCTGGTACCAAAAAAAAAAAAAAAAAGTACATCCTTGGCAATGTTATATACACCAAGTCAACTCACTGGAGAAACCACTAAGCATTACCTTGTGTTAATCCTACGTGTGCAGTCCTTGTAGTGCAGTGTTCCCTACTGTCATAGGAGTCTTAAACTTGTGGTAGTAGTCATCAATAAGGAAGTAGTCGGCTTTGTGTTCACTGATCTTTAAAAAAACCCAGGCTTGTATATGCACATTCATGGGAAAGTGTACAATTTAGGACTGTTAGAGGTTTATGCGTGCCTTCAGCCAGTTCCTCAAGCGTTGATGCACTGGACTTGAGACCTTCCTGAAGGGAGGCTTGCCTTGTACATCCTAGGATGTTTACCAGCACACCTGGCCTCTACAGATGGAAATAGCTCCAGCTGTGAATACAAAACATTTCTCAAGACAGTATCACCTGTCCAATGGATATACCATTGAATTAAATGCCAGGACCAATTGAAGAGTATGTGCTCTGGGGCAGCTTCTGATCATAGCTAACTGACAAAAAAAAGACAGACAGACATGAGAAGAGATACAGATAGAGCTGGATTTGTCACAACATGAGCCCGGAGAAACTGTTGGCTGTTCAACTTGATTGTTCACCTGGATTAATTTATCTGATCCTTACAAAGACAGTTTGGGGTAGGTCTTAAAGTTATCTTCATTTTTCAGATTAAGAATTTAAGACCTAAAGCAAGTAAAAACATTTTTAAATTAATATTTAGCAGGAGAACAACCAACAGTTCATACAGAATTACGGATGGCTTCAATGAGTATGTTTAAGTTTTAGATGCTTTTTGTCTGCCTTTGATTGAAAGGAATGAGGGCAGTTGCTAAATGTTGTCACTTGTGAAGCAGAAACTTTGTATGATCATACTCTTCTTCTAAGTATCTGAGGAAATATAATTAAAGGAATCCTGGGATTATAAGATAATGTGTTAACAATCTGTTTCCATTTGTCACAACTTCCCTGTGTCAAGCAGTACTTCTGGAAGCCAGAATTACTAAATAAATTTAGAAACATACTAGACAATAGCACTGCTATAAAGACCTTACCTAGTAATACTGGAGTAACTTTTCCAACTGCTTGGTTTTAAAAAAAAAATAAATGAATACAAAAAATATGAATTAAAAAGTAAAGTTACAATTAAAAATACATCTCCCAGTACAGGTTGATAGATTGAGACTATCCGTGAGATTTTGTTTGACAATAAATGGATTCAAAGTTTAAAAAACAAACAATGAAACACATTACTCTTTTCCAGTTGCTTATTTTACAATAAGAAAACACAGGCTCAGAGAATAATATGACCTTGGTAAAACCACACAGTTGTTAATGACAGAACCAGAATCAGAGCTCATTTCTGCAGATTATGAGCCAGTGCTGCTCTATCTGTCCAAACCGCCTTGTAAGTGGTACCCGAGTACACAGGAGCAAGCAACAATCTGCTGCACTTTAAGTGAAAAAAAATAAACTGCCTTCTGCAATCATTAAGAAAGGCCATGATTTCATTAAACAGTAATTAATAATAGTTGAATATTCCTTTTAAATGTTAAGCATACTGTACACAAATAGAATGTTTAAAACATTAGCTAAATATTTTTAAATCTTACTCTTTAATTTGCCTTAAATCACTTTATAATTAGTGTTTAGTGAAATTTTAACCCTCTTGTATTTCTCATTAATCCCCACCTGGGTTAATCCTTGGCTACAGTTCAGGACCTAGATACCCAAACCAACCCCCTTCAAATGTAATGGTCCCACATGACCACTATGATTGTGGACAAGGAGCCAACGTGGGGGTCAGAAGGGCTCCTGCGAGGAGAAGGGTCCGGGGTGAAAACAGTGAACAATGCCTTGTGAACTCTGAAATGCCCAAGTTTTTTCTCATGAACTAAACTACTGAAACCTGCACATAATGAGCAAAAGTGACCTTCTGTAGTCATGCACTTAACAGACAGGATATTTCCCTTGTCAACAGCAGGAAGGACGGGTCCTGGAAAACCCATCAAGTCCTGAGTACATATGAGAAAAAGCTGCGCTTTAAATTTTAAATTCATACTATTAACACTTTGAATGCAAAGCATGAAATGGAGGGACAGCAGTGGAGTGATCTGCACAGTCCAGAAGGAAAAAAGGTTGGACACTATCCTTCCAGTGCTTTTCGGGGACCATGCCCCAAATGGCTTCTTGTGATTGTTACACTTGTTTGAAATTAATATTGTGACTTTCTGGTTCACAGATCAGCTTCCAAATGATTTTCATCAGTGTTGGCCCCCTGGATTTGCTGTCCGATGCCCAGCCCTCTGCAGGGTGACTGGGCAGCTCCTCCCAAGAGAAACACATATATGCATCCTTACTGTTCCAATGCCCAGGCCCCAGGAAAGCAGCAAGAGAGAAGGCAAGCCATGGCAAGTGAGAGGGTGTGTCTATGCCCCAAGTAGTGTCCACATTTTTCTTGAAAGTAGTGATGAGCTGGTTGCTCAATAGAAAGGAGCCAGCTTGTCCATCAGAAACGCTTTGGAGGCTGGGGGTGGCCTGGAGGGCTGGGCTCAGAGGGAGCTGGAATGTTTGGATGTGGACGAGCTGTTTAGGTGCGAGGTGAAGGCTATGTGTCAAAGGATGGGCTGCAGACACATTATAAAGACCTCCAAATTTAGCTAGAGAACTGTAGTGACTGAAAGCACACGCGTTAGAAATGATGCCATGATTTGAAGCCAAGGAAAATAAACAGTAAAGCAGATGGAGGTCAAAAGACAGTTTGCTCAACTGAGAAATAAAAATTAGGTAATAGCTAATTAAGTGGTCATGAGCCAAGCCTTTGCCGTTAAGCAGAGCTGAATCTTTCCTCCGCTTCTTGTAGCAGAAACCTGCAAGTCTCAGCTTCCTTATCTATAAAATAGGTTTAATATCATTGACCCCACTGGGCTGCGGTAGGGTTAAATGAGAAGTAACACGAAGAGGTTGGCACGGTGCCTGGCTCCCTGCAAACGCTTCTGATTAATGACAGCTCTTCACACAGCAGAAAAAGCAGCAGCAATAACAACCGCAGTAGTAAACAGAAGAAAACATCCTTCCACGAGAAAGAAAATGACTTAGCTTTGGTTTTACAGGTACAAGACCTGGACAAATTTTCTCTAGAGTCTACCACGAGAAAATTATTCTAATGGCACCTTTACAACAACATATAAGCACAGTGAGCAAAAAACAAACATTACCCTTTTCTAGTCTTTCCCCTCACGTCCTGGGTGCCTCATCCAATACGCTCATTATGACATACTGTGCTTGGAAGTATAGTATACACTGTAAAGTTCTATAGAAATGTAAGGTGGCCTTACTGTCACTACTTGGTTTATACTAAATATTCTCAGAGAAGTTGGAAATCTTAATACAACGTCTCAAGGCTGGGATGCGGCTCAGCGGTAGGGCACTCGCCCAGCACGTGGAAGGGCTCTCGGGTTCAATTCCTAGCATCACAATAAATAAATTTCTGCAATCTGCCACACAGCGTTCAGAGAAAGGCTCAGTGCTGCAGACTCCTGCTAAACCTACAGTGAAAGAGGCAGAGACCCGAGCCAATTTCCTGTTTTGCTGCTTCTCCAGGGGCAGTCTGGGATGCGCACAGCCCGGGGCTGGGAAGGCGGGACGCACACCACCCAGATGAGAAGCCCAGTCTGGCCAATCATTAGCTGGGTTCACTGGGGCAAGCCCTTAAACCTCACCTGTTAAATGGGAACAATAATGCCATGCAGCTATGGGGTTGTTACCAGGTTCACAAAGTTAAAAGGCACAGAGTAAGCACTATGTCACCTAAACGTAGTACTCAGTGGGTAAATATCAGACCCTCTCCCTCCAAGCAAGTCCGAACACCTGCATGTGGCCCTCCAGGCCCCACCCACTTATACCTGCCAGTCCCCTCCTGTGATTACCTCATGAAGCAGTAAGTCAAAAACAGCAGCTTTCCATCTCATGAGTCACCAAGTTCAATAAAACAAGGGTTTCAAAAGGGCATTCAGGCTGTCTGCACACGAAGGCCCTCACATGCAGCTGCTCACTCAAGGATTTTAGTCACAAGATCAGTATGTGTTCATGGTGAGGAAAAGAAGGAGGGGCTAAAAGAAGGGCCAAACTGAAGATGTAAAGCGAGGCTTTCAAAAACACTGTAGACTGGGCTGGTGAGATGGCTCCGTGGTCTAAAGCACCTACTTAGAACAAGCTTAGCAAAGCACA
>NDGN011498139.1:0-10192 GCA_002564285.1 Tympanoctomys barrerae
ATTGATTGATTGATTGCTAGGTTTTCACTAAGTTGTCTAAGCTAGGCTTGAACTTGCAACCCTTCTGCCTCAGCCTCCCAGAGTGTTGGGATTACAGACGTGCGCCACCATGGCCAGCCCAAATTTTCCATTTTTCTAATCACAGCAGCCGTGTTGGACCGGACACCCCCCCTAGCACCCCCATCTTAATGTAATCACCTCTGTAAAGACCCTCTTGCCAAATCAGACCACACTCAGAGGCATTCAGGTTGAGAGTGGCCATATGTGAGCTGGTGTGGCAGGGGACCCAACTCAGCATATGACCCTCCAAAGATGTTCTGGGTCTCACGAGTGTCCCCCGGTCCTGGCCACTGCTCTCAGAGCTGGTTCTCCTGAGGCTCGTGACAATGATGTGACCCTCACTGCCGGTTGTTGGGAAGGGCAGGTGCGTGGTCTTTGCTTCTACATCTTCCCGGTTCTCCTGCTGTGCGTGCCCTCCTGCCCCAACTTCCCACTCAGTGTTTCCCACAGTCCCCCCAGAAAGCTCACCAGTCTTCTTGCACGCGGACCGGAAGCCCCAAGTCCAGCCTGACCTCTCCTTTCCCTTCCATTCTCCCCTCATCTGCACCCCTGGCTCTATCTCTCATATCCAGCCACGTGGCTCTATTTTTCGCCATGCATTGTGGTCACCACCACTTCCCAGGGGTCTCTCCCTTCAGCCCCTCCCCCGCATCACATATAGATTCCCCCACATGCACTGGTTTGACTTAAGAATTTTTATCTGGACGGCGGTGTGAAAGCAAGATGCATTCAATGCAAATCGTACTTGGAATTTTGGATTTGGATCTTGTCCTGGGCAAGGGTGTGCACAATGATCCTCTCTGCATGCTGGCCAGGGACAGCAAACCACAGCTCCCGGTCAACCGTGCAGTCAGCAGGGGGACAACCAACACTCGGCAGTGTGCTGTGCCGCTAAGCCGTTAAGCAGATTAGACGCGTTTCTAACTTACGATATTTTCTGCATACAATGGGCCTGGCAGGACGGGTCCCCGTGGCGGGTCAGAAGCATCCGTAGTTCCAACGCTTGGCTTTTTGACAGTGTCACTCGCTCGGCTGGACAGCTGCAGGGCTTCTCTGTTCTCCACTAAAGCCAGAGCAGAGTCCTCTGCTGAGCAAAAGTGACTCCACAATTCCAAAAGTTGTTGAGGGTTTGGATTGTACTGGGGACTGGGCAGCCGAAATAGCAGAAGTGTATAGTCACATAGTCCTGGACCCTGGGAGTCTGAGATCGGGGTGCTGGCGTCACCCACTTCCGAGAAGGGCCCTTTCTCCTGGCTTGCAGATGACCATGTTTCCCCCGTATAAAAGAGAGGAAGAGGCCACCAATCCCACTACCTGAGGACACCACCCTACTCATATTCTGGGAGATAAAAAGTTACTTCCTAAAAGCCCTATCGCCTGTGAAGCCACACTGAAGGACTGTAGCACAGGGCTGCAGCGTGAGAACTTGGTGAGACGCGATTCGCTCTAAGGCAGACCCCAAATGTTTGTTGGGCACATGTTGGGGCGCCGCTGTTCCAAGGGCGGGGACAGCACAGGCCGAAGAGTGGGTCTTCAGAAAACAGTCCTGTATCCTAGGATCCACAGGCACGCGTCAACCAACTGCAGACAGAAACTGTGCAAAGGGGAAAGAAAAAGATCACAACTATACAACGTGCAAGCACCTCCTTTCGTCTTGTCATTATTCCCCAAACAGTACAGGGCGACAACTGTGCACACAGCAGTTACCTTGTGTGAGGCATCGTAAGTACTTCAGAAATAACTGAAACTGCATGGGAGGATATGCACAGGTTTCGTGCAAATATTTTATAGCAGACTTGAACATCTGTGATTTTGGCCTTCAAAGCAACCAGATGCCTGCCGATACCGAGAGACACCTGTGTTATCTAAATATATATAAAGTAATGAGATATGAAGATATATAGATACATGCATGCATGTGCATGTTCTCGTACATGCACATGCATGCGGCGTGAACACATTCTCACACAGATACACACACTGTCACATATATGTTTGCATGTGCTTGAACATATGCACACATACACTTTCATATGCACACTCGCATGAGCGCATACTCCCACACACGTGTGCACACACCAGTTCTCACAATGCACACACACACACTCACACACACACACCTGCATGCCAGCATATGTTTCCACGTGCACACACGTGCACCTGCACACACATACTATCACAGTCACTGCAAGCAGGGACAAGTGCTCTGATGACATCTGAAGCATGGGGAGGGTAGCAGAGAGCATGGTGGCAGGGCTGGGGGACATTTTAGGGGTTTGTGTTGTTGTTTCAAGACAGGGTATATAGTGCAAGCTGACCTTGAACTTGTGACCATCCTCCTGCCTCAGCCTCCTGAGTGCCAGGATGATGCCTGGCAGGACTGAGCAGTGTTCTAAAGAAAGGTCAGGAAAATCTCTAGCAGGGATGCGTGACACTCAGTATTCAGCTACTGGAATCAGACCCTTCCCTCCAGCATCTGCAAATGTGTTACATAAAGGACAAGACAGGCAATAGTGTCAGCTCTGTGGGTGTCCAGTCTTGATCACCACACCTACCTGCTTTGCCACCTGAGTCCGTCAGAAGCCACCCAGACACGACACAGGGACAAATGCGCGTGGCTGAGCCCAGCCGAGCGTTATTTATGGAGCCTGGAATTTGAACTGCATATAACTTTCACGTGTCACAAAGTATTGTTCTTCTTTGGATTTTTACAGTCAACAGTCTAAAAGTGGAAAAACCGTTCTTCACTCAGGCTGGACAGAGCCGGCGGCAGGCCCGGGGAGGGCCCTGGAGCTGCCGTCTGCAGGCCCCTGCTTCGGAGCAGGCAGCCATCCGTGCGGGCTTCCCTGGCAGTGGGCTGAGCCTTGCAGCCTCCTGGAGACCTGGCCCAGACCCTTTCCTCAGGGCCTCTCGGGCTCCTTAGCAAGGAGGCGACAACACAGCCTTGCAAGGGCCCTGAGCTCACAGCCTGCCTTGCCAAATTCAAGTCCTGTGGAACAGCGTGTCCACGGCTCCTGTCACCCAGAAGTGTCCGTTGTCCTGACACACATCTGGAGCCCCAACAGTTGGCCTCACGCCTGGCGGCCCTCCCCACCTATCCGCCCTCCCGCCCCAGTGCCCACACCAGTGCTGTCATCCTCCCCCGAGGTCCTGTGCCTCAGCCCCTGGGGTATTAACACAGGTGACTGAATACCGCTGTATACACGATCTGTGCCTATCACAGAGAGAGCAACATTTATTTAAGGGTAGACATTTATTTGGCTCCAGGTCCTTGAGGGCGACGATTCCATGAACACAGCACCAGCAGTGGGGAGGACACCCTGCTGCCCAGAGCCCAGCCTGGCTGAGGGTACCCATGGTGTGACAGAGGCGAGCTGCTTGGGTCTCTCTTCTTCTTCACAGAACGCCATCGTTCCTCAGTTTTTTAATCTGTAAAATGGGAATAATACGGTTGGTGCTTGGCACCTAATAAGTCCTCCTGGAACATTAGTTTTCAGTGTCTGTCCTTCCATCCCTGAGTTAGCTCCTGAATCCCACCCTACTAGGCTGCTACTCTCTGTACAAACATCACTAAACACTTCTGCCTGTCACCTCCGCTCCCCAGCCAGGCCTTTGTAGTGAGGGTGCCTGCTGTCTCTCTTCTAGCTGCTGGGGGACTGATGTTGGTCTACCACACGGGCACACCTCTGCCTGGGCAAATAAGACATCCACGCAAAACCACACAAGGTGGATGTAATCCTGATGGGAAAGGTCTCAAATCAATGGGCCAGCGTTGCTCAGCCTGAGTCCTGTCCAGCCCCCGACCACTGCTGCTGGCTGCTCTGGGGGTTTCCAGAGGAGGCAGAGACGCCGACTTGAGGTGGCTCAAGCCGTTCAGGGTGGTGACGACAGTTCACGCAGAGGCCCTGCGGCCTTGAGACCTGCCTGATGCTCCACCTGCACTCTCTCCTCCAGCCCCCTGCCTCGGGCAGACAGTCTCCGCCCAAGAATGGCAGCCCCTCCAAGTGCCCCCGCTTCCTCAAGGTCAAGAACTGGGAGACCGAGGTGGTTCTCACGGACACCCTGCACCTTAAGAGCACGCTGGTGAGTAACCCCGCCCGGAATAGACCAGAGTAGCCCCGCCTCAACCCTGCCTGCATTTGGAGCCAGCCACAGTGTGGCTGTGGCAGCTGGCCTGTGCATGGCACAAGGTTTAGCTCACCCCTGTCCTGTCCTCCTAGGCGTCACTACCCCAGTCCATGTATAGCAGCCAAAAGGTCTCCAGGTATTGCCTGACCTCCTCTGAGAAGGAAGTTCATCCCAGCTGGAGAACCGCTGGTGATTTCTCGCTCACCTGTGTAGACACTTTTATCAGTAAACTGCAGACCCTTCAGAATTCAAGCACATTGCCTGGCTCAGAAAATACTCTTGTTGTCTCTTGGTTTGGCCACCGAAGGAGAATTTGCTGACCTTTCCTTGATGTTGCAGTATGTCTTCTAAATTTCTATATCATATTTCAATAGTCAACACATTGCTTTAAATTTCTGTTGAAAATGGGCGTTTTGGAGGCATGTTGCATCAGTTAGCTACTGCTGTGTAACAAACAGGCCCACACATTTAAGTGGTTGAAAGAAACTATGCATTATTTTTCAAGAGTTTCTGAATTAGTAGAGTGGTTCTACAGATCTGAAGACATAGGTGATCTCGTGAGGCTGGCACATGAGCCTGCAGGCATCCACGGGGACAGCTCTGGGCAGGCTGGTGTAGGGTAGCCCTGACTGACATAACTATATTCCACACAGAGACACTCCTTTCTGGGCTTGTGGCCTACGTTAGCAGAAGGATTCAGTCTCTTGAAGTCCAGACTTGGGCATAGCCCAGGGTCACTTCTGTCACATTCTGTGGGCCAAAGCTACCCCACATCCAAGGAGTTCAGAACAGATTCCACCTCCCCATGGAAGCTACTGTAAAGTCAGGCTACAAGGAGAACACAGGGAGGGAAAGCATTGGGGACAACTTTGATAATCAGCTCTTTCTTTTGGATCAACATGGGATCAATAAATATTCTGAAACTGACTGCCAAAGATGCCGATTCCTACTGTCATTCCCCCAGATGACAACAAACATTTTAAGGACTTGGAGACATGGTTCCCTGTTCCTCACCTTGGCTGATGACCACAGCCAACGATAGTTAGAAGCTGGCCACTGAGAAATCCTCCCTAGGAATAAAGAGCCAGAGCAACTATGCTGTGCATACGAGAGCCTGGCCTGCAGCCCAGGCTGGCAAAGCAGTGGCCCGCGTCTGTCTTGGCCCCGCAGGAAACGGGCTGCACGGAGCACATCTGCACGGGCTCCATCATGCTGCCATTCCAGCACACACGAAGGCCCGAAGACGTCCGCACCAAGGGTCAGCTCTTCCCCCTCGCCAAAGAGTTCCTGGATCAGTACTACTCCTCAATTAAAAGGCAAGTGTGCGTCCACTGCGGGAAACCCGGGAAAAGTTATCAAGTGTGAGGGACAAAGACGTAAGACTGGCAGCCAAATGGTCAGCGCTGGCCCCTAGAAGTGTTTCCGTTTGGCCTGCAAAAGGGTTGCTGAAAATCTGAAACTTTCCAAGCCAGATGTGGTTGGTACACATCTGCAATCCCAGCACTCTGCGAAGCTGAGGCAGGAGGATCACAAGTTTGAGTCCAGCCTAAGTAACTTAGAAACCTAGTAAGACACGGCCACAAAATAAAAACAATAAATAGAGCTGGGGTTGTAGCTCAGTGCAAAAGCCCTGGGTTTGGTTTCACTCCACACCGTGCCTCGCTCAAGCTGAAACATTCCAAGCAATTCCTCACCCAGAATGCTTATGCTTGTTTATAAGAAGTCACGCATGCCGGGGAGATGGCTCGGTAGAATAAGAGCGCTTCCCTGGCAAGCGCAAGGGCCCGAGTTCAATCCCCAGTTCCGCCAAAAAAAAAAAAAAGGAAGAAGAAGAAGTCATGCACATAGAAACAGTATTTATCATAGGAAAAAAATCACAGAAACTTCATATGTGGCACATGCCCCAAATCTCAGTTACTCAGGAGGCTGAAGCAGGAAGATTGTGAGCTCAAAGCCAGCCTGGTCAACGTAACAAGACTATTTCAAAATTGTAAAAAGTAGTTTTATTTTACGTTACTTATTTGGTACAGGGTCTTGCTACACAATTCAGACTTGTAGTGATCCTCCTGTCTCCGCCTCTCCAACACTGGGACTCCAGGCATGAGCCACCACACCCAGTTTCAGCTCTGGCAGGTTATGTGGTACCAGGAATTGAATTTGGGTCCTTGTGCTTGCCAGGCAGGTGCGGAGGCCACTGAGCTATCTCCTCAGCCCAAGAAGTAGTTTTAAAAATTAATACAAAAACCTTCCAAAAAAACCTACTCAGTCCATCCATAGGAGGTGGGTAAATAAGGTGTGGTATTCCAGAGTGGAGTACAGCATTAATTATCCTGTATCCAAAATGCTCGGGACCAGTGTATTTCAGATTTCAATGTTTTTCTGACTTTAGACTTTTCCCCTAATCTAAAAAAATCTACAATCTTCGGGGTTAGGGGATAGAGCTCGGCTGCAGAGCATGTGTTTAGTATGCACAAGGCCCTGGATTCAACCCCCAGTACCAATATATAAACTTTAAAAATTTGAGAGTGTAGCTCAGTGGTGGGGCCCATGTGCGAGGCTCTAGGGCCCATCCTTAGTACCACAAAGAAAAAAAAAAGGTACCAGTCACTTGTAGGGAGAGGGGGAGCCATGAGCGGGAAATCATTCCCACAAAAACTATAGTATCATTTCTTAGCCTGAGGATGTATCCTTCTGTTCTGTATACCTTCTTATCAGCCTAAAATTAACTTTTAACTTTCTCAAATTGAACATACTGCCAACACTTAACACTTAGAGGAGTTCTCTTTAAAAATTGATTTGCAGTATGTCTTCAATGTAATCTGACAGCCCAGAGCCCCCATTCTTGTCAGGCAGGCAATCGGCTGGAGTGACATCCTGCCTACCCTCTGGGGACCTGATTTGCCATTTGTCACAGTCCCCACCAAGACAGGTTATCCTGCATGCGCTGCAAGGCCTTTGTGGGCATTTGAGTTGTCTGCTTTACGCTCAAACTCTTGTGCGTTGGCAGCAACGTGGGGCTCTCTGTGGCTGTGGCTTCCTGTAATATCTTGTCCCTTCCATCAACCTTCACCTCAGGAGAGAGGGTGAGGGTGTTGCCAGCCTTCTGTCATTATACCAAATACCTGGAAGAATCACCTTACAGAGAAGAAATTGTTTCATTTCAGCTGATCATTTTAGAGGTTTCGGTCCCTGGTTGCCTGACCCCATTGTTGTTGGACCCGGAGCAGTGTAATACATCCTGGTGGGAGTGTGTAACAGCAGGAGCTGCTCACCTAATGGCAGCCAAGAAGCAAGGAGCCAGGGAGTGTTTGAGCCATCCAATCCAGTTCAAGGATACGCCCCCAATAACCTAACTTCCTCTCACTAGGCCCCTCCTCTTAAAGGTGCCCCTACCTACCAACAGCACCACAGGATGGCCATGAGGCTTGCACATGTGGGCCCCTGGGGAAACCCTTCCAAGCTGTAGCAGTGATGTTCCCATGTCCCTTCTGTCATCACTCAGATTTGGCTCCAAGGCCCACATGGACAGGCTGGAAGAGGTGAACAAGGAGATTGAAAGCACCAGCACCTACCAGCTCAAAGACACCGAGCTCATCTATGGCGCCAAGCATGCCTGGCGGAACGCTGCCCGCTGCGTGGGCAGAATCCAGTGGTCCAAGCTACAGGTGGGTGGTGAGGCTGAGAGGCCCAGAAGGCCCTTTGGTGGGGGAGTGGGGAAAGGGGAGCAGATGGATCTTTGGAAAAGGTCAAATCCTTTTTCCTGTTGGCCATAGTGACTGACGAGATCCCGGATCCTCGGATTATGGCCAAGTTCTGATGATAGCCATGTCTGATTCAGCCAACACTGCTTTTCTTCTACCTGAATTTGCACACCTCTTGGTAGAACTTAGGCTTTCCAGTTTGCCGCAGACCCTACCACTCCCTTTTGCCTCACGCCTCCTCTCTTGGCTTATTTCCATTCTCTGCCTACTCCTTGAAGAGATTGGTTTGTTTCCCCTGGTCTGATTTTATTCTAGAGAACAATTTCATATTGTAAGCACATTACTCATTAGGACAGGAGGTCCCGAACCAGCCCATGCCTACTTTTCGGAGACTTTTCCTGGTCTGATTGACCTTGGTTATTCGAATAGGCTACAGAAAATAATAAAACAGCTTGGACCTCAGTAATGAGATGTTCATGACTCCTACAGGCCCGTGGCTGGGACGGGCTCTGGATTCTCTTGAAGTGGGCAGGCTGTCCTGGATTGTGGGAGGGAGGAAGAGGCCTTTGATGCCACACACTTCTTCCAGGTATTTGATGCCCGCGACTGCACCACAGCGCATGGGATGTTCAACTACATCTGCAACCACGTCAAGTATGCCACCAACAAAGGGAACCTCAGGTACGCGGGCCTGCTGGGCGGGAGAGGGTCTGGTGTCCCCACAGCAGGACAGAGAAACATCTCCTCTCTTTGGGTGACAGGCCACACTGGGAAGGTTGTCCGGCATTCCTTGTCCCACCCCCTGCATCACCTCTTCTGGAAGAAGCACACTCCCATATGCCTTGCAAATTACAGACACAGATATTACGCTCAGCACCTCCCCATTTTATAGCCCCCAGGGAGAGAGTGAGAGGAACTCCTTTAGAGTCCCAGGAAGAGGAGAGCCCACATACAGAGGTCCACGTGCTCTTACAGCATCCTGCTTGGTCACCTGGAGCTGCCCACAAACCTCCCTTGGTTTCAAAGACAGTTTCTCCTCCCACTGGTGTGGGGTTGGCTCCCTCAGGTCCCAGCAAGCCAAGCCACACCTTGGACTGCTGTATCAATACGAGGACAAAAGCAAATGCTCTGGGAGACTGAGGCAGGAAGATTATCAATTTGAGCCCAGCCTGGGCAGCTCAGTGACTCAGAGAGCCCTGTCTCTTAAAAATTAAAAACTAAAAAGGGCTGAGAACATAAAACTAAAAACAAAAAGGGGAAGCCCACAAAGAAGCATGGCGTGGGCCGTGGCTCCCACGGCATCTGGCCTTTCTGCTGGTTATATCTGGCAGCTGTGCTTGCTTGTCGCAGCTCTAGCATCTGCTCTCAGCCGCAGCAGCCAAGCCCCATCTTTGGAACATACAGGGCCACTCCAGGGACAGTCTCCCCACCTCCCCACACTACTACACTGAGCTTATCCAGAAGCAGCTTGTCTGCGTTAAGTGTGGGTTTTCTGGGGTGGTGTGTGCCCGTTGTCTGCTCCCCCAGGAGTGATCTGTGCTTAGGTCTCTTTCCCAAACCATCTGAACTGAAATATCAACTGTTCAAGGAGGGCCTTGTCACAATGAATCCTCCAGGAGATTTTTTTTCCATCCTGTAATTAAATGCCAGAGGATAATAACTTAAAAGAGAAGAGCTTTATTTTGGCTTACGGCTTTTGAGGTTTCAGTCCATGGTAGTCAGTTCCAAGGTGAACAGCATTGTGGAAGGGCGTGGGGGAGGAAGGCTGCTCACAAGAGAAGAGCCAGAGAGGAGGGGACAGGGACCAGATACAGTACAGCCCCCACGTCATGGCCCCTGGTCCATCTCCTGGGGGGAAGGGCCTCACCTCCTAACAGCCCGCTCAGCTCTGAAGTCATGGGTGCATTTCCCCATCAATGAGTGAGCAGCCTCTCCCTCCACTCACCTCTGAGTCTTTGGGGGATGCTTCATATTTCAACCCTAACAGAGCCGATGGGCTATCCCGGTGGCTTTCAAAAGGTTCTGTGAGCATAGGATGGGGGGAGGGGGGTATCACCACGGAGTCTGGCAGGGCCCCTCTCCTTTCCTCAAATATCAACTAGGGAATTTTCATGAAATCTAGAACAAAATTACTCAGCTGACCTTTTTTATTAAAGTTTTAACTTTATGTTTCAAAATGATGAGTATAAAGAATGCATACAGTGTATAGAAATAGGTTCTACATGAGAGCGGAAGGATACAAAGAGGAGGAGGAGGAGGAGGAGGAGGAGGAGGAGGAGGAGGAGGAGGAGGAGGAGGAGGAG
>NDGN011498184.1:7507-26344 GCA_002564285.1 Tympanoctomys barrerae
ACACACACACACACACACACACACACACACACACACATAAAGTTCTTTAAATAAATAAATAAATAAATAAAAATATATATATCCCTAAAAATTATTTATCGACATTTGTCCTATGTGTTGTTATATTCATGGTATAGCACCTTTGCCCCTCTAAGAACAAATAATTAGGAATGCTAGTGGTTTTCTTTCTTCTATTTGCCTACCTAATCTTTCATTTCTCACCTTCTCTCTGAAAAATAGTATCTAGCCCTTAGAATTTCTCCTACTATGGTTGTTCTACAGTGCTCCTAGCTTTTCCTCAGTTGATGTCTACAAACTTTTGCTGTGTCAATATGAAATGAACTCACTTAAACCTGACAGTTTTCAAATTGAGGGTGCATAACTCTATTTTTACTTCACGCCTGGGAATGTTTCTTTCCTTTGAAATACAGGAACAACCATTGTCACAAATAGTGCTTATTTACTAAAAGTTAATCATACACCTTCCCAAAACGGTGAAAAAAAAATAACATCTGGGACATTCTGAAAGAATTTTAAACTGTTAAAGTAATATCTCTATAATTAGCAAATTTGACATGTTAAACTTGAATCCCAGGTTTTTAAGAACTCTGAATGGAATATAGATTGTACATAGAAAAATACAGGCATCATACAGTCAAACAATATGCTCAGTTCAATGTTACCCATTTTAATGAAATTGGTATGAATGAGAAATCTCAGTAACTTTCAACTGGAATTAACAGAAACTTCTATGATCTTATCTGAATGGTAACTAGATTTTCCCTCAAATCTGAGTCAAATGGGTACTGAAACACTGAATTCCACCTCAGTCAGCTAAAGCCATATAAAATGAGGCCTCTTGCCCTGCATTACTAAGATTTTTGGAATATGTGATATATAATC
The DNA here is from genome assembly GCA_002564285.1 of Tympanoctomys barrerae. Classification (NCBI taxonomy): domain Eukaryota; kingdom Metazoa; phylum Chordata; class Mammalia; order Rodentia; family Octodontidae; genus Tympanoctomys; species Tympanoctomys barrerae. The sequence continues at coordinate 8,411 of NDGN011498184.1, forward strand.
AAAGCATGAAGTGATAAATCTGCTTTGTTTTGAGTGAAGGAGGAAACAAATTCCATAAATCCAGTTTCCATAGCACTTAAAACTTTTCATCATCTTACATTTAATTTTTGTAACAGGAAACATAACAACACTACCTTAAGCAGTTAACAGCATCAAGAAAAGGGTGCCAGGGGGCCGGGCAGGTGGCTCAGTAGAATAAGTGCTTCCCTGGTAAGCAAGGGCCTGAGTTCAATCCCCAGTTCCACAAAAAAATAAATAAATAAATAAAATAAAAATAAAAGGGTGCCGGTCAAGCAGGAAATGGGAACCTACACAAATACCCTTTGCTGTGAGAATGAAAACGGACTAAAGGCCGGCCAGGTAGCTCAGCTGACTAAAGCACCTGCTTAGGCAAGCACCGGGACCAGGGTTTGATCCCCTGTGTGCCATGCTGGCCCCGCCTCTGGGGTGCACTGAGATGGCCAATGAGACTGGGTATGGTGGCACACGCCTATAATCCCAGCACTTGGGAGGCTGAAAAACAGGACGATCGTTATGAGTCTAATCTGTGTAGTGAGACCCTGTAGATCCTGTACTAAAACTACAAAAAAAAAAAAAAAAAAAGAAAAAAAGAAAAGAAAAGAAAAAAGAAACAGCAACAACAACAAAAGAAATCAAAATGGAGTAACAGGCTAACTATCCCTGGGAACCACATTTGGTAGTGCAAGTAACAAAGAAAAGAAGATCCCTGGATAAATTGCTAGGAACCAAATATATTAAAATCCATACTCCCTTAATTCTTTATTTTTTCAGTTTTATTTTGAATAGCCTTACATCTTTAAACTAGAAACAAATGACAAGCAATATAATTTAATTTACATTATCCCTAAACTACTAGGTTTCATGAATAGTTAAATGAAAACAAGTTCAGGTAATGAGGTTAAACTTTTATTTCTGATTCAGATCCAGACACACTGCCAGTGATTCTTCAGATCCTGTGTGAGGAAAGCAGATTGGGCCAGGATTGAAAGTGTGTATGTTTAAGGCAGCAGACCCATCAAATGGTAGCACTCACATGCATTTTCAAGGCTTTCTCACACATAAGCTAAATCTTGGAAACATATCTTTTTCCGGATCATTCTTGAGGACTTTCTTTTTATATGCACAATTTAATGTAATCTTTGATAAAAGCCTTAATACTTAGTCACTTTTTGTACTAAAAGTGTAAAATAAGATTGGTATAGTTATACTGACTAGGATATCTAGAGATAAAGAGCACATCCAAAATAAAACAAGTTGAAAACTGAGGAAGAAAGAAACAAAGCACTTTGTTTCTTCCTCAATAAATAAGACATGGTAATTTTGTGGATGACCCATTGGTTTTTCACCAAAACTCTAATATAAAAGTATATTTAATCCTCATTTTCTCTGACAAAAAATTATTTAAGAAAAATGTAAGACACTTCCGTATGTTTACCTGGTTGGGATAGGGACTTCAGCCAGCCCCTGCAGTAAAACAGCTGGAGACAGCCTGACAAACGCAACCACAGTTCTATCCAGGAACTCCAGTTCTCCCACTAAGATGTTTGAAGCTTCAGCACCTGGAGGAATCTTTTTCATGAAATGCAGATCAACCTGTTAGCATTGCAAAGTAAATAAAGTAAATCAGAATTAGAAAAATTTGGAAAATCTGCTCTATGTAGAAGAACCCACTGATCTATTTGGTTTACATCAAACACATAGTTAAATGTATCACTTGATCTTTTTTCAATAATAATTCCTGTGGATTATTTTAACTTGTCAATAATCTGAATATTCTAACTTTTATAATCATTATTGTTAAAATAAGCTTTTCCAACATAAGCAATCTTGAAGTATTAAAAGGGAAGTGTATGTGCTCCATTAAATAAATACATGGTAACCATAATGTAATCCACATTTGTCAATAAATTTAATATTTTATGCTGTTACTATAATTTTTTCAATATACTTCCATTAATAAATACTTATAACTATTCAAGAAAAATAAAAGCATGCTTCTTTTTACAGTATGAATTAAGACTTCGACTTCAAATTATTCTAATTGTTTTATAATCTTCATATTGTAAACATTGTCTTCTAATTCTTCAATTTCAGTTTCTCATTAAAGAATTTAGATATAAGAGAACATAGGAAAAAGAATAAAAGTCTTAACATTTGGAGTTGCTAAAGACCCATGGTTGAGTTTGTAACACGGGGTGCCATTGATTGAAATGAATGAGCATAAAACAAGAGTGATCATTAAGAAGAAATGTTACAAGTAAAGAGAGGCATTTGAAAAATGAATGTAAATTATTCCTCCTAAGAGTACAGATCAATTTTTATGCATGGGGCTAGAGTGAAAACTAAGCAGTGACTTTAAAGTAAAATTTTTACATAGCCTATTTCTTATTTCTAATTCTCCTGAGTTGCTTTTCCTGGAACTCCATTTTTAGGGGAATAGGACTTTATCTGCTCTAGTAATAGCTTTTATGCTCTCCTGTTAAAGAAATAGGGGTCAAAGATCAAGGGAATAGTTGAGAGAAAAAGAAAAGAGCTCTGGCAAATACAGGTGATGCTGAGAAGTTATTTTTAGACCATGTAATTCTTTTTCAGGTTTAACAATTTGAGTATACTTTTCCCCAAGACATTGAAAGTGGAAAAAAAAAATGTAAGATGTTAAGAGTACTTAAGAAAACCTATAGCCAAGGTGTAGTGACCTAATTAAACTGCTGTTTTCTGAAAATGAGACCATAGTACAACTATTTGCAATGTTTATGAAGAATTAACCATTCTGAGGATACCAGTGCCCAAAACATAAACTCTAGAATGTGAAATATATAGGCTATTAGGATTACATTTTAAAATAATTTGTGCTATTGTTTTTGATTTATGTGTTTGGTACAGTGTTTTGCTATGCAGCTCAGACTCGTAGTGATCCTCCTGTTTCAACCTCCCCAGCGTTGGGATCACAGGAGTGTGCCACCACATCAGGTTCCAGTGGCCTGCTTGACACGCTGGGGCAGGGCCAGCCCACAGTACAAGGAATCAAACCCAGGTCCTTGTACTTGCCAGGCAGGCACTTAGAATGCTGAGCAATCTTTCGATCCTATGTTCTTTCTTTAAAAAATCAAAAATAACCAGAATTTCATTATAAAGAAATAGAAAATTTAACTAAGCAAAACTTAAAAAAAAATTTCTATAAGAAGAAATACTTGAATATAAACTTCAAATGTTTTATACCACAAGTATACTGTCAAATACAAATTCACAAATCACACATATTAGAATATTTTATTGTTATATTTTTAGGGTCTATTTTTAAATTTATAGATAACCAATTTATTCCCTTTATAAGTAAGGCAAATTTTATGGAACTTATTTGGTTTTTTAATACTTATTTTGCCAACTAATAGAAACATACACATTGAAAATGCTTTCAATTAGTAATACTTTACATTTTCACTGGAAGGCTAAAATTACAAAAAGGAAATAAAAGATTTCTTATACACCATTAGTCCTGTAAGAAAACTAATTTTCCTAAGTCTTTCAGAGCCTGTATGAATAAAAAATTATAGATTTTGCACCAGGAAAAAGAGCAATGGTACACTAAAACAGAATTTAAAATAAGAAAATAACTTACAAAGAAATTATAATTGATAATCAATATGAATTTTATATTTAATACCAAGTCCAAATTTAATTTAGAAAACTTTTTAAAATTCATTAATTCTTCAAAAAATGCCACAGTCTTACTATTATAAAGTCCATCCCTCAAATATAAGGGCTGGGGAGATAGCTCAGCAGGTTAAGCACCTGCCTCAAATAGATGACAACTATAGAAATAACTCATTCAAGATGAAATCAAGTAGTTCCTAGTATACTAAAATAGTTTATTTTTATTTAAAAATAAAAATATAGCCCTTAAGCATTTTAAATGAAGTAATACCTAATATATCATTGATATCTATTATTTTAAAAAGCCTTTCAAATATACAAAACTTAACTTCAGATTATTCAATTTATCTTTTAATTGAAAATATAATAAATTATAACTATATATGTAATAGTCATTTATAATATTTGCATTTTTAAATTTGTGGAGTAGACATATATCTGGGGTAACTGATAATATGTTACATAATTATATTGCTACATATTATATTATCACTGGAATAGTCCTATATAATATCCTACCTTTTAATATGACAAAATATCACATTTAAGGACCAAAATTCTAACTACCTAAAAACAGCTCTGGAGATTTAGGCTGAACTAAATAAAGTGGACTCAAATACTAGAAGTGAACAGAAGGAAATCCTGGACATTTCAGCTCCTCTGAACATGTCTTTGAAAGATTTATGCTATACACTTCTGCATCTGGATTTAGACTCTTGTTTCTGGGTTTTCCAGATCGCTTGTAACGCTAAGACATGAAAGAGCCTCTATCTGTGCATCTGACCCTTAAACTGTGCGTAAGAAATTTTAAAACTCTAAGGAGCAAAATTATACAGATCGTTGTGAATTGGAAGTGGCTGGGCAAGCCACACACTTAAGGTTGAAGAAAAAGTAGATGGAAATTTAGGGAGAATGTTTGTCTTAAGCCCATTTTAGGAGCACAAAAAAGTAATAGAGATCCCTGGGATTCAGGTTTTTTGCTTGATAAATAAAAATATACCTAAAGTTTCTTACAATTCTATGACTTAATAATCTAATTCTTATTAGATGATTCACATACTAAAAATAGATTGAGAAGAAAGTTCTTTCTGTGAAAGAAATTATGTGAAATCTTAGGGTTATGTGAAATAGAAAAGAATACCATCGATATAAAAGTCATCTTCTGAAGTTAAAAAAAGAGGTATACAGAATGGCTTCACATGCTTTAAATGCAATATAAAAGAATTAAAATTTGGCAAATCATAGTATATTCTAAATTAATCTTTAAATGAGTAATTGATTGGCTTATCCTTTGGAATAGTTAGAGGAGAGGAAGCACATGTAGGCAATCCAATAAAGTAAGTAAATTTTAAAAAATTGTGTCAAAACACTACTATTGTTTGGAGTTACATATTAAGACTTAAAATATTTATATGAATAAAGCAATCTGGAGATTAAGTGAGCTTCATTAATTCACTACCAACCTGGAATCATTAGGCTAAAAACATCTTAACTCAAGAACTTACAAAATCAGGCAAAAATTTTGGGTTCCAGAGTGATGAATCATGACTGGTTTTTTTTTTTCCAAACTCTACTTCTCTGTCTTCCTGGATTATGAAGTCAGAAATGCTATATGGTTTCTTGTTTGTTTGTTTTCTAACTCCAAAATTAGAAGCTTAAATTATTTTGAATATTAAAGAATTCATTAGATGTATTTGCTCCCAACTCTAATTAACATACTAAATATCCAGGAGTGGCCAAAACATTAAATTTGGTCTGGTATTTATTTTGACAGGACCACATCTAGTAACATTAATGATAACAGTAGTAGCCACCTTCTTGGTATACACCAAGCTTCGTCCCATGTTTTTTAAAGTCTCATTAAATCTTCACAAGAGAACCACAAATATATATTATTATTATTCTAAAATGACAAATGAGAAGGCTGAAGCTTGGATAACTTCACCCAGACTAGATTATTCATAAATGCTAGTCTTAGGATTGAAGATCTCATGCTCTTTCTAAAATGTCATGTTCTTTCCAAAATACCATCCTGTGGAGGAGAGACAGGAATAGAGGTGGCTGTCAGCAGGGGAAAGCAATAGAAACAACTTCCTTATTAAAGTGGGCCAGTGAATGGAAACACAGATGTGGGAAAAGATTAAAGGGTAGAAAATATATTTTTCATTCTTTTATAGTTCAGATTGTTTGGGGGACCTGGAGATAAGATCAACTGACAATCATCAATTGACAATCTTCATTATCTTTTGTATGTGATGAAACACTTGAAGGCTGCAAAGATAGGTCATACAAACAAAAAATGAAATGATATGCAGATACAAAATTCAATATATAAGGGTTATAGTATTTTAAAAAGCTGAAACATAATTTATGTTGAAGGATGAGCTATGAGGTTTACAATCACTGTTTTTGAGAGTGTTAGATATGCCCTTGTTATACTGTTACTGCTTACATAAATAATCAACTTTTATGCCATTGCTTTTAAGATAATATTTCAAATTAAGGATATCAGAAATAAAATGTATGGCAGTTTGTGACAATTTTAATCCAACTTGCAGATGAATGAAGATGTAATGCTTTAAAAAGATAATTTTTTAGAGTGGCAAATGGGATACATTTGACTGGTTTAATATTGGAATCACATGCCTCCATACAGTGAAATGAACTTTGAACCACTGTAGAAATATAGCCCGAGGATGCCCTCACCTCTCTCTCTTGCTGGTGTGGAGGTCCTTTTTCATGCCTTTGTTTCATCCCACATGGACTAGTATGCCCCTTTTGTTGGCCTCCCAGTCCCTGCACGCATAATTAACAGGCTTAAGCTGGTATACCACGCTCCCCAGAGATTCCACCAGGCACCAGAAGGAGAGCATGCACATTGACTAGACCTAGGTCATTTAGGCTTTGTTACAGGGATCCTGAAACAGGTCCAAGGAACTAATTACTAAAAAGTCTTTTGAGAATCTAGATTCAGGCTACTTCCTCTAATGTTACCTCCCATTCCCACCTCCTCCCACTATAACAATCATTGTCAACCCTAAGGCTTTGTCAAAATACTAACTGTAAATTATTACTGTTTCACTGTTTCAGCCACTCAGATAAAGAGAATTTTTCACCTTCCTTATTTTGAGCCAATATAGAAAACTTTTTTTTCTATTCAACTCTTAGGAATTTGCTTTAAAAATCACATTATTTCCACGGATTTATTGTTTCCTTAAATACATTCAAGTAAATGATAGTATTTGAATTTTCTCCAATTAGATATATCTCCACATAGTGCTCACTATGCTCTTATCCAAAATTCTGGGAAGGGAGATAGCTCAGCAGCATAAGTGCCTGCGTAGCAAGCACAAAATCCCAAGTTTGATCCCCGGTACTAAAAAAGAAAAAAAATTCTAGTGAGTTTTATTGTGTCCTACTAGGATTTCCCTATAGTAAAGCTTTCTTCTGAATTGAAAAAATAATTAAACTTTATATTATTTTGTTTTTACACAAATAGAGAATAGAGGAAAATTGGTATTGAATAAAGCACAATTTTAAAATAATAGGTTAAATTCCTATTAAATTCCCTAGAAAGTCCAATTATTTATTTCAATGTAACAAATATATTGTACCAAGTGGCTGAATCCTAAAAATTGTACATAAAACTTACATATTCAGTTTTGTGAATAAGCAAAACATTGCATGTGGGTTTAATCCTAACATTATCAAGCTTTGAGCAAGAAACAAAATATAGTACATGCAAAAAATTGTGTCAACACCTCTTAAAATAGACAGAAACTTCTAGCAGCAATTTAGCAGCTTACTTACATGGGAAAAGAGAAGAAAGCTTACCTTGCTAAAGTCAACAGTACTGTTTTCTCTGCTAACATCATTTTTATTTTCAATACAGGCTGGAGCAGACTGAGGAGAAACAACCTGACCTGCTAAAAGAAATTGTCATTACAGAAGATAGTTACTTATATAGTTCTACACATATTGGGTGAAATAAGAACTTCAATTAAACTAGAATAGTATTTCTTAATGTTTTATAGTATAAGCATGAAGGGTCATTACAAATAGATCTACATCAATACAAAAGTTCTTACTATCAGTTACAGATAGAAATGGGAGAAAACAGGAAAATTTAAATAAGTTCTTGTCTTAAAATTTTAAAGATGATTCTCCCTGAAGAAAAAATGTTTTAAAATATCTAAGTTTAATCATAATTTTATACCAACAATGATTTCTAAGTACAAACCAAAACAAATGGTATATATAAAAAGATACAAACATTTATTCAGATTTAAACTCAGGCTGAAGAATTTAAAATGTAAAATATATGTTTCAGACATCTGAGACTATTACCTCTAAAAGCCAACCAAATTCTTCAGCAAATTTGAGAGATTTCTGTGTTTGTCTAAAATACTAAATATTATAAATATGATCTTTATATCTATGACTACTCAACTGGATAAGCACATTGATATTGCTCTGCTATATGAAAAAAGATAATTTGGGGTTGTTTTAGATTTCCATTAACATTGATCAAAACATTGTTGTATAGTTTTATCCCCCTTCAGAAGGAAGATGTTATTAATCAAGTGGATACTAGGACTTGGAAAGTAACAATAGTTAGATAAGGTTAGATCCCATTATTCACCACCTATGAAATACTTTAAAAGTCACATAAAATCTGTACAAAGTTAGCAATAAAATGATAAAATTAATCAGATTACTTAATTCCATATGTATCTGTGTTCTACCTTAATTTTTCACCATCTTGATTTGCTACTTCTACTGTGAAATGAACAACAGCTCAACTTTGAGGCTTTGATGGCAGTTATGATCATAATTCAGTGACTACGAAATACTGTTCTTATTCTCAGCCATCTCAGACATCAAAAATATTCTGCCTAGCTTTTTTCTTTCCACCTGCTTAAATTTCAATTTTTATCCAAGTTCTCCTATATTATCATTTTCCCCAGTTACAGGTAAACATCTTTAAAATCCTATAGCATTTACAAAAACCTGTTTTTTTTTAAATTCTCTCATGGAAGACCACTTATACTTTGTTACCTATAAATCACTAAGGGCAACCAAAAGCACTAAGTACCTAACTTCAAGTATTACTAAAATTTGGTTTTTGGACTATTAAGCCTTTTAGATGGGTCTTGTACTAACAGGTACATTTTTCATGGTTAGAAAGTGATATAGGGGCCAGGCAGATAGCTCAGTAGAATAAAGCACTCGCCTGGAAAATGGAAGGTCCTGAGTTCAATCTCTGGTACCGCCAAAAAAAAAAAAAAAAGTGATATAGAAAAGTAATAGGCTCAAGATTCTTCTAGCAGTAAAATATTGCTTTGCTTTCATTTAAGAAATAAAATAATATGTTTGATGAAGATAAATATAAAATGACTTTTAAAAGCAAATTTACCTCATAGGGTTTTTTTAAAAAACTTCAGAGAAATGTCAGACAAGCTGCATAAATTACTTTCATTCTCCCATTTCTAAATGCAATGTGCAGCTATGACTGTGAACTGTTCATTAGCAGCCATTCAATTTACCATTCTCAAAATAATAACTGTAATTTTAAAAAACCTTTTACATAATGCATTTGTGCTACTAACAGATGTCTTCAATCACCAGTTTCACATCATTTCACCATATTTTCATGAGTTTGAACATTATTTAAATTTGAGCCTAAATTTATCGAATGTTCTGTAAAATGTAATTCATGGGACAATTAAATAAACATGTATCTGCTTTCTTACAATAATTTATTTTATTTGATATAATACTTCATGGAAAAATAATTGTTTAATTCCTTAAGTAAACACATACAAATGAAGAGTCAATGAACTCAGAGCAAAATCAGCAACTTGGAAGACACTGAACTGGATGGAAAAATACTGAAACGAGAGAACTATATTTTTTTGTTTTGATTCATATAGATACGACATTTCATAGATTGCCACCAGTTCATTCAATATGTTTAAAACATTGATACATATTTTCTCGAAAATAATTTTAATAATGTATTAATATTATGTGTAATAGTATATTTTGAGATTTACTATTCACTACTTTTAATCTGAGATGATTTTTAAAATCACAAAATATTACTTTATAAAGATGATAATCAAAGGGCCGGGAGATGGCTCAGTAGGATAAGCGCTTGACTGGCAAATGCAAGGATCTGAGTTCAATCCCTGGTTCCGCAAAAAAAAAAAAAAAAAAAGATGATAATCAAGAAGTTGATACTTCTCTTGAGTATTTTAAGTGATACTGACAATGACCTAGTTAAGAGGATTTAACCAGGAAACATAATGAATAATAGTAAAGTCCTTATTATCTTTAGATTCTAGATATGTACATAGAATATATGTTAGGAAAGACACATTAAAGAGTATGAGTCTATGTGGGATTAAAACTCATAAATTTTATATCTTTTGTGTTTTTACAACTAAGTATTAAATAAAGTCCTACAAAATTTTAAAGACATTTCACATCTTAGTATTATATATATATATATATATATATGAAATGATACACATTAATGTGCATATCTTCAAGGCAATTTTGACATCAAGCTACAATAAAATGTAAACATTTATTAAAAATTAAACAGTTAAATTTTGTGTTATTTAGAAAAGTTTTTAAATAAAGCCTAAAATTTTATTTCCTGTATTACACAAAACTAAAATTTTCACATGACTTATAGCCCACAAAATTACTAAAAACTTCATATATTAAAATAATCTGTATAATTATACTGCCAGTTATATTGTTTGTTTAACTACATCTTTTAAAATTTTTTAATCTTTTATTTATTCATTTATTTATTTGGTACAGTCTTGCTATGCAGCTCAGACTTCTAGTGGTTCCTCTGTCTCAGCCTCCCCAGTGCTGGGATTACAGGTGTGTGGAAGCACACCAGGTTTCGGTGGCTGGCTTGGGGCAGGACCAACACAGAATGTGATACCAGGGACCAAACCCGAGTCCTTGTGCTTGCCAGGAAGATACTTAGACTGCAGAGTGAGCTCTCAAGCCCTAAATGCCTCTTTTTAAAGTTTATTTCAAGTATTACTAGTTTTCAGAAAAAGCTGATGGAACTGAATTTCAAAATTAATTTCATTAACTAAAATATTATTCCATCAAATAATCGATTTAAGTTTTGAAAAAGCATCTCTAATTTTCCTTCTGATGTTAAGTGACAGTTCTGTTTCCTTCACTCAGAAGTTGATATTGTTTCCTACAAGTATAAAAAAAATCACTAGAAATTTTTTCTAGAAAAAATAGTATAAAGTTAGAAAGTAAATGCCATATGTGTATAGATGCTTTAGAATTCTAACTTCAATAACTTTCCTATGTAGCAATACTGAGAAACAAATGTTTTTTTTATATTATGTTCACTTTGTCCAGTAATGACTACCCATAATAATATTCCCTATAAGTAATATAATTGCAATGCTTAATTATCTTCTTTACTAAAATATCTAAATAGTTTTTAATAAGTATTACTGAAAAGAGACACTAACTTGATTACTTCATTACATTCAATTATTAAAAAACTACTAAAAAGTGGACATTACTAACTACTAAATGTGACTATTTAAATGTAAACATTTGAGAAAACTAATACCACCCTTCTCTATTTATCATACATATATGTTCTAATTTTTCAAATTCAGACATATTTGTTTTAATAAAAAAAATTTAGGAGGGCCAGCCAAATAGCTCAGCAGATTAAAACACCTGCAAATGTCTGCAAGCAGTGTTGGGGCCGTGGGTTCAATTTCTGGGCCTGCAGAGCTGGCCCTGTCCCCCCAGGGCGTGCTGAGAGCTGTGCCCCTGTAATCCCAGCTCTTGGGAGGCTGTAAACAGATGGATCACTATGAGTCTGATCTAGTAGTGAGACCCTGAACACCTTGTAAACCCTTCCCTAAAATACAAATATATATATATATGTATATATATATATGTATGTATATATATATGTATATATATATGTTTTATAACTTATCAATTAAAGTGCATATGATATAATACTTGTATGAATGACTATTTAATTCCCTTTGAATTTAAATGGATTTTTCCCCTTAGGACATCAATGTATGAAGCATATGCAACATTATTATAGTTCATATATTTTCCTTAGACAAATTTCAGAGATACAGGGAAAGTACAGGACAAAATTGAGAGTGATATATATATATATATATATATATATATATATATAATTCAAATGACTACTAACTACAGGATAGAGACTCAGCTTCTACTTGTCACATCACAAATTTTTTCACTAAGCCTAATGTTAGACTGGCATAGACACCTTTTTGATGATAAAGTTGTGTGGGAAGAAATATGAGGTTAAAGCAGAGTACTATTTTATGAGTTTAAGTCATATCAGTATCATTTAAATACCTCAACATATAAACATACCTATCTGTTCTCAAGCAATACTATATTTATTTTTATTATATTCATGTAAGTCCTTACACGTAGTTCTCTTTTTCAATAAACTGTAAGTATTGTAAAATAGCAGTTTTTCAATTTCTATTTGGTCAAAATCAAAGCAGTAGAATCACTTAAGTGATTCTATTATTCTATTATTTGCTACTGCTTAATCCACTGTAAATTATGTGTACAAGAAGGAAACTGGGATGAAGACATGGAAGTACATTACTATGAACCTAGAGACCAAGCTGGTTTACACTACCTCGAAACCTTCAACGCATTTAGAGTACCCAAAGGGTAGGAGATGAGGGAGGTACAGAGATGAGATGAGCCTGTTAGAGACAGACACAAGACAGAGCAAAATAAAGAAATATAAAGATGAATGACAAAGTTACATACATGTGTAACAATACATTTATTCATGGGAATAGAAAACATGAAGGAAGAAAGGGTAAATACTTAGAAAATGCTGATTAGGTGAGCTATACTTCAAAACATGAAAAATATGCACATAATTAAACTTGGAAAAAATTAGTATGCCTGAAAATAATTAATGCAGTATAAGAAATAACAAATTTAAACACATTATCTTAGAAATATGTTGGTTGTGAAGATGTACTCTGACATTCCAAAACTCAGCAACAATAATATAGCTTCTGAACAGATTCATCATTTGTGTCAATAGTGTCATCTTGGTATTTTTGGAACAATGGAAAATAATCATCTTTATTTAATGTTTACTTCTACATAAGTATTTTCTCTCAAGTAATACTGGAGTTATTTTCTAGCTTTATCTTTTTTAAAGTAGGATATTATTAAGAATAAATCTTAAACCTTGTGCATCTTATTTATGAGACTATAATATTTTAAAAACAAGAAAACATGCATATATCTAAGCACATAAAGACATCATGTATCTGGAAATAAAAAGGAGAACATTTGCAAAATAAGTGACTATAAGGCAATTAACAACATTTCCAAAAGTATAAACACCATTTGCAATACATTCATATACACTCTACCAAGATCTTAAGTGTCAATACATATTCCATTCTTCCAAATCTAAATGTTCTCCACTAATCAGTGGCTTAGCAGAATAAATTAAAGACTTTCTGCTCTGCAACTCTTTTGAGATTATAAAGGAAAGGTATAAGTGAGAAGTATTATGAATAGGAGGAACAAATATGTAAAGGAAAAGGAATAGTCAGAAATTATTAGTAAAGGACAGAATGAAATGAAGATATCCTACAAGTAAGGAAATTAAGAATCCCAAGTTAATTTCAAAAATATAAAAGTTTTCACAGAGTAATAACGTCTTATAATAGGTTGGTAATCCATATGTCTCAATGTGTGATTGCATAACCTAAATAATAAATACAAATTTATTTATACTTTCTAGAACACATAATAACAAGTCTTATTTTTATTTTTAGAAAATCTTTCTAATTTCCAGGAACTATTTGAATATTCTTGATATATTTATACTGATTACTTGCCACTCTTACCCTTTTCAGGGTTTTAATGTCAAAGTAGATACTATTTCTCTATTATTTTGCCATTGTTTTGCCAAATATAACTGTCACTTTCTATTGAAACATCAGAATCAGGCATTTAATTCTCACAGTTTTGATGCTGAATGAAAAGTGAAAGTTAAACACAGCATGGTGACATTAAAAATGCACGGTGATTCCATAGTGTTCTGCAACTTAGTCCTGAATAGAATATCTAGAATATCAAAAAAAAATTATACTAAAAGTAAATCAATGCATTTGGAGATAAGATTAACAAGTTACCACAAATTTCTAGAAAAGGCATTTAAAAAATAGAGTTTTGGGTAGGAGAGAAATAAGGAAATAAATTATCTTGTTAATTTTTAAAACAAGAAAGATTTGTATTAGAATACTTGTGCAGTGTCTGAATGTTTAATTCTTTCGGAATACTACCAGGGTAGCATGCTTAGAAAACAATTCAGTTAAATAAATTAAAAATATTATTCTAAGTGACTCTTTTAGACTTTATGCAAGCAGAAGCTCATTTTTGAGGGTATGTCAACTGTTTTACCCCTAAAGCAAAAGCACATTAAACAAGGGAAGAGAATTTAAATCTATTTCTATGCTTTGAAAAGAAAGTATGTTTTGTTATTGAGTTTCTAGAAAATCCTCACTTTAATTCCTATTCTATAATCTTAAAGAAAATCAATCCTTTTTCACATGAAATATTTTACAGAATTTTTAAAATAAGAATATTATTTTTACTCTCTTGGATGTTTAAAAAATCCTTTTGAATCTTTCTGTATTACTACACCAAAAAAATTTAAATCTCTATTGCATGTTTTGAAACAGAATGTCATATCTGTATTTATGGCTACGAATTTCAATTTGTTTGTTTATCTAGAGTTTGGCAGTTTTTAGAGTTCATAAGTAGATTGAGAACCTTAGTAGTAAAGGTCTTTCACACATTTTTACACTGATGGGTAAGAGATTTATTTCTAAATTGCTGAAGTCTATACTTATTTTCAGAATTCTCAACACACATAATTATGTAAAGTGTGTGAGGAAGCAAAACAGAGTCATAAGGAGGTGTGATAATCCTAGGCTTAGAAAACCAATTCTGACAGCATACTCTACAACAATACTTAATTGGATATATGAATCTTATTATACGTGTTTCCAAGTTTTTATTACCCTAACGTATGCCCTGAAAAGATTCATATGTGTTCAGATAAAGGCTGATTGTACAGATGGTAACAGAATCACTCAGATCCTCGTTTTTGGAAAACTAAGCTATTTCCTGAATAAGACAAAAAGCAAGCGCTCAGAAACCNNNTTGTATCTGTATGTATCTATATGTAGACTTGTGATTCACCACTATAATTCTATCATCTCTTCCAGGTTTAACAGAAGTTTAAAGTAGTAACAGTAAATCTAGATTGCATATTACAACACAGAGTTGATCCAATAAATTTCATACACTCCTCCCTCAAGTAAAAAATGCAATGAGTTTTGGATAGCAAATATTATCCACAACAAAGTTTGAGATGTTGGTTATAGCTAATTTAAAGCCCAAAATTATTGCCTTTTTGAAGAAAAACCATGTCTACCTTATAGAAAAATATTTTTTTATTTCCAGGAAAAGTGATAAAATAAAGGTAAAAGATTATTTTTCCAAACTGTGCTTGAATTATTGGAAAGCTAGCTCATGGGTATAATTTGTTAAGATTTTCAGAATCATGTATAACAAGCCCATAGTCAAAATCAATAACTATCTGAATCAGTTTTCTTAACTTATCCACCAAAATGAATACTAGAAATTCAAAATAAATAAATAATTACTAAAGTTTATAGTTTTTAAATTATAAGTTTCATTTTTCTAGTTATTGTGAATCACATACTTTAAATTAAATTTATAATATGAATGTTTTAAAATATATTATGTAATCCAAAACAAGTTATATATCATCAGAATATTCAGTGGAATCTACAAACACAAGTCAATGTAAAACACAAAATACTCCTAACAGTTTAGTGAATGAATTCACAATCACAGATTCCTTTATCTAACAATAATTTACATTTAGTCATTGAAAGATCTTAGAAATAAATATTTAAAATACGATTTTGCCATTCAAGACCAATTCTTATGCTGAAAGAAAGTTGCATCTATACTATAAAAGTATCTTTTCATATTTGAATATATAATCATGTATGTATGATTTAGTAGTACGAAAACTGGTGAAAATTGTCATATAAAGCAAATTTTAGAGGAAATTTGCATCTCTGAAGTTTTTGAAAAACAAAATCACCTGAGAGTGCATACTTTTAATACATGTGCTTTTTTGTCAATATCAGTCTTTTTAGTAAAAATATTTAAAAAGACATTAATTTTCATTTTTTAGAAACATAAAACTTTTGGGCTGGAGATACAGCTCAGTGGAATAAGTGGTGACCTAGCAAGTAGAAGGCCCCAAGTTAAAAAGAAAAGAAATGGAAAACTTTTATATCTGATAGAAGATTAAGAAATTCATGTTATTTTCATACTGATTTCATTTTCCTTCATGAAACTAAGAGAAAATACAGGTAGCAAATTACTAAACAACTTCCTTGAGTAAATGATGAAAGGTTAAACTGATGGAAAAGTAAACAAAGGCTATAAAGCATAAAACAGTCTGGCATGAGTTCTGGAAAACAGTGCCTATCGATGTTGGCACGTGAACACTGCAAGTGAAGGGCCTTGAATGCTGAAGACTGCACTGCGAACATGAACCTGCAGTGGAGTCAGGCTTCATGTTACTCATAGCCAGCGTCAAGGCCCCAGTGGATCTTTTCAGTCATCTCCAATGGAATTTGCTCACTATGAACAACAGGAAACCAGTGTCTTTTCCCACAAACCCTAGATGGTGATCGATCATTTTTGTTTTAACTAAAGGAATAGCATAATTTGAAAACTACACTATTTTCTCAAGCTATGCAGACACTAGGAACTTGTCTCAGACGCAATTGATGTTTCATTTATGTTTACTGCATTTGAACCACTAAATGCTTATTAAATTCATTGTCTTTGTATTTTTTCATGAACCTTTCAAGAAACTTAAAATCTTTGTTAAAATTCCTATAATTCAATGCTTGACAATCAGACTATAATATAACATATACATAGGAAAAGAAACAATTCTACAATATAAATTTCATAAAAATTTTTCAAATTAAATATATGCTAAAGAGAGACCTGTAATAGATATAAAGAACACAATAGGGAAACACTTACCATTTTTATCCATAGAATTCGGTTCTGATTGTTTCTTGCCAATATCAGCAAATGATCGAACAATGGGAATCCGGTTTGTGAGTTTCTTCTGATTCTGGTGGTGGTGCTGCTTCATCAGTGCCTCATGGACCCTGTGACGAACATCTTCATTCAGCTGACCTGAGCTCACCTGTTGGTCAAGGACCATATCTGAAGAGGGAAGGCAGAAGAATACAAATGTAATTTACAGTCAGATACATAACAACAGTGAAACAATGACTCCACCAATGCAGACCCTGGATAATACTATTCATCTTAAATAGAAATGATTCCTTTGAAAGTCTCTAAATATGATGTTAACAAATAAATTTATTTTCCTTTATAGAAAATTTCCACAAGAAACATACAAATTTTCACCATAAACCACTCAATGAATTTTAAACAAATACTTCTATATGTTAGTTTTTCAAATGGGCATAATTGTATTCAGAAAGTAATTGTTTTCTATATTGATGGGGAAGAACTTATAGGGGTAGCATAAAAATAATTAATATTTGTGAGCCCCAAAAGTGGTTTTATGCTTATTTCAACTCTTTCCTATTTTTCTAGTAGAAAGTAATTTCCTTGTTTTCTTTTTAAGTGAGCAATGATCCATAAGTGAAAGTACTGTGAGGAGAACATCTAGTTGCTGGGTTTGGAGAATAAACAGTTCTCTTTATACTGATATTGAAGTCGTACTTTGTCAAAGAATTCTTTGAAAATGTGATTAGATTTAAAAATCTATAATTGTAAAATATGGAAGAGAAGGCAAATTTTCCTAAGGCTATAAGTAAGTTGTTATTTACCATACATAGCATCAGAAATACAAATAAAATAAGTAGATAGGTAAAAGCATTTTAAATTTCTTAGCAATACAAATATCACCTTAAAGGGCTAGGGAAATGGCTCAGTAGAATAAGCGCTTGCCTGGCAAGTTAGAGTGCCTGAGTTCAATACCCAGTTCCACAAAATAAATAAATAAATAAATAAATAAATAAATATATAAATAAATATATATATATATATATATATATA
>NDGN011498185.1:4137-25694 GCA_002564285.1 Tympanoctomys barrerae
AAGAAGAAGAAGAAGAAGAAGAAGAGGAAGAAGAGGAAGAAGAGGAAGAAGAGGAAGAAGAAGGACGACGACCATATAGGTTTGTCCCTGCAACTAGAGTAATTGCATATTCAATAAATGAGCAATTCTAACTACATAGCATGTGCTATATTAATTCAGTGTGAGAGTGCAATGCCCAAATAAAAGAATTTGAGACATATCAGAGAAATAAAAACACACTTATAAAAAAGTAAAGTTATAAAATAAAGAAATAAAAAATGTTATAACTGCTCCATAGAAATTTAGAATCTTAGTTTTTGGTTGTATCTATCCAAAACATTCATGGATTTAAAAAGTGGGACAGAAATATAGAGAAAAAATTGAAAATGAGAACAAGTATGTCAATGATTGAAATAGCTACAACAAATTATCTAGAACCAATCACAGATATTTAAGAAAATTTAGAATAGGTTTATATTTTTGAAACTAATGGCAAATCACTACCTTAATAGCATTTTTTAAAACCAGATTAAAGTTTGGGGGCATATTACTTTGTTGTTCTTCAATGGTAAGAGGAAAGTATTACATTTTCCTTTGATTCCAATCTTCTGTGAGGAAGATGAAAGAGAGAAGAAAAACTCTTAACTAAAGGCTGAAGTTTTGGAAAGTTTGGCACATTTAAAACAGCCAGCATAGACTCTACACACACGAAGATTACAAAGGATTATTAAATCTGTTCTGAAAATTCCTGCTATATGTGTGACAAGTAGGAAGGGTATAGGTGACTTAAAGTAAAACTTTTACAAGACAGAGAGCATTTGGAGTTTTGAATTGGCCTGTGCTATGACAAGTGATCATAAATTTCCTTTTGTAGTCTATAAACTTGTCAGAACCCAATGTAATTTCCTGTTACAGTTTTCTATATATATTTAAAGTAATGTTAATGAATAAATTGGACTGAATATAAGATATATGCTATTTTAGTGACTATTAGACAGCTGAGTAGTTTTACAAATATTTGTAAGACATTTGCAATGATTTCATATTTAGCATTACAAAACCGAATTTTACACACATACCTTATTGAATTGCATAGATCTCAATGAAACACAGTTATGCAATCTATTAGAATAGCTCCGCTTTTCCTCAATAGGTCAGTAACTGATAGATATATTAGATAGTTTCTCTTTAGAAAGTATATATGAATAAAAACATTTTCAGTTCTGTCTAACTTGCAAAGATCACCTTAAATATTTTTAAATAAATTTATTTCAATAGGTTTGAAACAAATTATCATATTTAAATATATTACTTTTTCTAGAAAGTATAAAGAGTATAATTTAATGAATAATTTCTATTTTATTAATGTATGTTTTCATGTTTAGCTGAAGTTCTTATTAACTCATANTTACTTGTCTTCTGGTTTGTTGAAGCAGTAAGTCAGACAACACTTGCCACAATAATGTCTGTCAAAGTGGCTGGCCATAGAAACTCCCACACCACATTCATCTGCACGGTGCTCTCGAAGAAGATGATTAATTTTTCCATTTTCATCCACCTTATAGTATTTTAGGACAGCCGACTTGACCTTCTTTCTCTTATGCTTATTCTTCTTGGGAGTGGTATAAGAGTTCTTCTTTTTCTTAGCACCACCACAGAGTCTCCACACAAGATGAAGGGTAGACTCCCTTTGAATGTTGTAATCAGACAAGGTACATCCATCTTCCAGTTGCTTACCAGCAAAGATCAGCCTTTGCTGAACGGGAATTCCCTCCTTATCCTGGATCTCAGCCTTTACATTTTCTACAGTGTCTAAAAGTTCAACCTCAAGAGTGATGATCTTCCCCATAAGGGTTTCCACGAAAATCTGCATCTTGGTGGCAGTTCCACCACAGATAGCAGATCTAAAAGCTAATGTAAGTTTTGATGCTAGAGAAAATAATCACAAACAATTTGGTCTTACTCTGAAATAGTGGGAAAATGCAGATATAGACAGATTAGCAAAAATTTTAGAAAATACATTTCTAATATTTTTCCTGTCTTCTTTAAAATACAGTGAGGTCTAAAATAATCACTAGTGTTCTAAAATGTAGCAACCTTGATCCTGAGGAAACGTTACTCATGAGATAAATATACAATCAAATGTATGGCAATATCAATAAAAACCAAAATAATATTAAAATTATTCAAATATTTTTCTTGAGGCACTTAGTTAATATTGTTAATTCTTTTCTTTCTTATCTTTATAGTATCATATCTACAGAAATCTAGTGTAAAATCATGTAAATTGACGGAAAAAGTCTTATCAAAACAGAAAAATTTTTATATAAACACAATGAGCAAAAAGTAAGTCCGGCCAGCACAGAAATTGATATTATTTTCAAAGGAAGTTATCTTTAAATCTGTGTGTTGTTCTCTAGAAAAAAATAATGTTTTTCACTAAGTTATGATGAAATTATTTAGTGACTCTAGAAATTATTGAGCAGGAGAATGTGTTTAGTTTGGAATATTGAAAACACAGAAAGTTTGATAGCTTTGGCAAGAATTGATAGGGAGAGATTGGGTTTATTTTAATAAGCCTCAGAGATACAGAGGAGAAAATTTTCAAGTTTATCACAAAGAAAAAATTTAAAGTATTGGATCAGAAATGCTGCTCTCAATTTCACCATGAAATTTTATTATTTTCTGGATATTTTTTACCAACATTTAGAAATAAAAGAACCAATAAAAATTGTAGCCCATTTTGAATGTGTTTTAGAAATGTGAACATAAAGTAATTCTACTAAGCCTTACTAGGTTCTCACTATTCAGAAGTCTTTTAAAAATTCTGTGACTTTATTAAATTTTCTTAGTGGAATTCTATGAACAATGCCTTCCATCATTAAGATGGATAATAGTATCACCTTCAGCCCTCTTGTGTGGTGCCCTTTTCTGTGACCACTATCCAGAGAGCAGAAGCTGATCTCCTTGTGTACTCCCTTATATGTGAACAACTCAAACTTTTCCTTATCTTCAGTGTTTCTTTCCTTTAGCAAGTTTTTTTTATTTGAGTGTCCTCTTTACTTTCTTAGAACCTTCAAATCTATATCATATAAATACTTCTATTTTTGCTTCTCAAAATACAACCTAGTATCAGATATTCTTTTTAATTAGTATTTGCAGTTGTTATCAAGAAACTCTGCTGCACCTGCCATCTGGCCATTTGTGCCCTCCTGAAGTGTGAATTTCTTCCTACTCCTATGCCTAAACTCTTCCTTGAAGGTTAGCAAGCATTCAGCAACAATTTTAAATTAAAATGAATTATCATTTTGTTACTTATTACTTTCCCCAAGACTACCCTCTTCATAGTTTGTTAATTCTGGCAGAAGCACCACTGTCTCCAAATAACTCAGAGTTGTCTTGTATGCCTAATTCTCTCTGTGCCTTCTTCCTTGTCAAGGCCTCATGGCCAACCTATGTCTAAGACCAGACATTTCAATTCCTTTCATTTGTGAAGTGAGGTTGGTGTCCCAGGAGAAGCATGGAAACTTCAGGTGGAGGCTGTCAGGATTAGAAGGGAGTGGCCATGGAATTAAAATCCAACACTATGTACAGGTATTGAAACATAACTGAAATTAGAAGTAACTTCAGATTAAGGACACAGTCCTTATTTTTAAGGAAGATTGCCTTATCATAGCACAAATTGAAAGCAAGAGTGGAAACCAGACCTTACATTTTGCTTTGCTCCATGCATTCTTTCTATGACAAACAAAAGGATGAGCTTATCAACTTGTTGGGAATAGTGCCCTAACTTCTGGTGTTGGTGCCCAGCCTCAGATTTTTGTCTACAGAAGACGTTAACTATGTTATCTAATAATTAATGTAAAGTATTGTCATTAGAATTAAATTTAGCTGGAAGATCTAGTAATGTAAAATATTGTTTTGTGATATTAGAAAGGCTGATGGCTTTTGAAGATAGAGAATTGTTAATTATATTTTTAGAAAAAGTTAAATTTCTAAGAAGTGTTGAGTTAACTTTTATACTTAGCAAAGTACTATAATATGTCAATATTCTACTAAACATCTGAATATTTTAAGCAGTATTATTTTTATCTCATTATTAGTCAGATTATCTAATTTTTGTTATCACTAACGTAAGTAGTTCTACAATTTTAGCAATCATTGAATTTAAAGCTGACTCAGTATTTAGCACTTACTAATATAAATTAACATACTTACTACTGACTATATTTGGCTATATTTCTGTTTTTTATGGAATTTTATAAGGATACATATTCTGAGTATTACACTACTGCTGAATATTCAAAGAATGAATATAATCTATTTTGGAAACCGAATTAAGAAATATAAATTAATCAGAACTAGAATGTATTTTCCTACAATATGATTAGTTATAGTGTCATTGATTTATCTAATTCATGTTTAAATTGTGCCTTAAACATATTTGAAATAATAAAAAGTTATGTTTGAAATAATAAAAATGCATTGCTTTAATACAGAAGTATTCCTCTGGGATATAAACATGAAGTGCACTTAAAGTTAGAATTCCTTTCTCTAAAATATTTTAAAATGTTGGTACATCTTTAGAATCTAAATAAAGCAAAACTTAGTTGCAAAAGAAACAAGCCCCAAGAAAACTCCAAAACAAAAAATAAACCTAGTTTTACTTTAAGAACATATACTCATATAAATTTAACTTTATTTGCTATGATTTCTCCTTTTGGAAACACAGAAATAGAACATATGATACTGACTTTCTGGATAATTTTGTATTGCATGTACACATACAATTAAGGTATTAGGATAACTCTTTCAAAAGGAATAAATTACTTTGATTTGTTTCAATTGTTTATGGAATAAAGCAGCAAAGACTATGGGCCGGCCACATAGCTCAGCAGACTAAAGCACCTGCGTAAGTAGAGTGTAGCGGATGGGGCTCCATCCTGTCCCAGGGTGCACTGACACAGCAAGCAAGACTGGGCGTGATGGTTCATGCCTTTAATCCCAGCGTTTGGGAGGATGAAAACAGGAGGATCACTACAAGTCCTATCTACACAGTGAAACAATGTAGACCCTGTACTAAAATTCACTTAAAAAAAAAAGAAAAGAAAAAAAGCAACAAAGACTTAATGATAGCCTGGAAGTTTAATTTACTATAATAACATTAATTTGCACAGTTTGAAAAAAGAAGGCTGTTGATTTGTCTAGTGACAAGCATTATGGTCTAAATTTCTCGTGTAGGTTCTTTACATCTTGTTACAGAAGCCTAGTGGGAAATATGCTGGGATTCTTTCCAAAGGACCTAATATTGGTTCTAAAGTTCAGGCTATCCTCTGCCTGTCTCTAGTCTTGCCTTATCTTCAAGGTGGAGTAAACTTTCTGTATACCTCCTCCTGACTACTCTAATTGATCCTTCACAAGTCTGCCAAGGTTTTCATCCCAGAAGAAAAAGAAGAAATGAAGAAAAGAAAAATGTGTAAGGAAAAAAAGAAAATAGGAAGACATAAGTTGTTTACATTCTCTCCTGGTTTGTCCTGGGTACAGCTGTTTTCATTGTCCCATGACTCAGTCCTGTTACAGAGCATCTTCTTACCAGAAGACAGATGCAAACATTTTAGCATCTTACTACTTTTTTCTTCTTATATTTTTCATTTATCCAAGAAAGCCTCCCCAGAGCCTCTCCATTTTCTCTTATTTCATTAAGAATATGTCTTTACATCCTTCCCTAAAATACAAAAAAAAAAAAAAAGAATATGTCCTTACATACCTAGATTATCAGTTTCTTCAGAGCAAGGATCATACTATGGCTGAAAGTAATAAACACTTCACCAGTTCACTTGAACATTAGCCTCATCTCAACTGCAACTTCCTCTAGAAAGCATATTTTTATTTTCTATTAAATATAGCCTGTTCCCCTAGATTTTTTATGCACTGATTTTCCCTTATAATATCTTAGTCAATAGCAAAAATATTACTTCCAGTATACATCACAGAATACTTGATGACTAGAAGATCATACTGCCTTCCATGGTTGCTAGGCTCAACTGCATGTTGCAAGTACTCAAATATGTACTAAGCGGATTTTATACTTTTCTGCAATATTCATATATATATGAAACTCTACTCTTTATCCCATATGGTCAAATTCAGCATCAAATACACATTATATGATTTCTCTATAAGACTCAAAGTTCTCAAAAACTACAACAAAAGTTGGAAAAAAGGGAGTATTTTTAGATGGCCCTATAAAATGTATTTCTTTTGTTTGAGGCTGGGCCTGTACAGCAAGTGGTGCCAGGGATCAAACCCCAGTCCTTTCCCTGACCTAAGCAGGTACTTAGCCTGCTGAGCCATCTCGTTGGCCCCTAAAATTTATTTGTTTACATATTCTTATTTTTTAAAGTGAGATGTTAAATTATATAATACTCATGAGTTTAAAAACAAATATTTCAAAATAGGCTGCACAGTCTTCACAGCATGATTTTTCTTAATTCAGTTGGGCTTACAAAATGTCTCCCCTAACCTTAGCATATAATTAAATAATTAGATAAAAAGAAACAGCTTATTTTTGGCCATGAAAGACAAGTTTTACCTACAATAAACAATCGAACAAATCTTCCATATTCAATATAATATACTCTCATTAAAGAACTAAAACTTTCTTGAATACTTTTGCAATAAAGTAATGAACTAATTCATTATTTATTCATCAGAGAAATCATGTAATATGTTATTGTAACCTGAATTGTATCCTGCTTGTAAAGTACTGGAAATTAGTATCTTAAATTATGATGTTAGATTAGATTTTCTGCAGCATAGCATTTTGTAATGTAATGTAATTGTCAAATGCAAATGAGACACTGTACAGTTTTCCATAGTTGTTCATGCCAGCAAAGTATTTTACATATTATGGTGAAGTACATGTCATTACAAAACAAATTATAGGGCTGGGGATGTAGCTCAGTGGCACACCACCTGCCTGGCAATTGGAGGGCCCTGAGTTCAATTCCCAATATGAAAAATAAATAAATAAATAAAGCAGATTATAAGGAAGCTTAATTTAGAATAAAGAAAACATGCTATAGCTCTATCATGGTAACAGGATGCTATGGTAGGTTTACAGCCTATCTGCCATCCAACAAAAGAATCAACTATCAAGAACAGTGAATGTGTCAGAAGTGATAGCACTATATTTTCACAGATGTCATCTGGTTCCCATTATTTCATTTTAGTGTTCCACTTGAAATTTTTTTCACTTGCAAGTACTGACCAATTTTTTTTGTCATAAACAATCTTAGAATGAACTAATAACATCCCAGGGAAATGTAGAAGTGGTAATTTATTGCTTTATTTGTATTTGTACGTATTTGCCATCCTTAATGATTATATTCATTGTAGAGAGTTGGCATATGTACATAAGACATCCTAATTATTTTTCTCATTCACTTCCCCTTCCTTGTCCCTCCCCATCTATTGGTCTCTTTCCCTTGTGCAAAGATTTCCCTATTACCTGTTACCCATCTTTTATTTTGCTATTTCATTTCTTTGTATTTTGGATTTCTCATATTATTTAAATTATGCAACATATAAGCCTGTGTATCTGATTTATTTCACTTCTCATTATAAGAAGAAAGCAAATTCTGCATCTTAATTTTACGGTATAAGTTTATATTTCATTTATCTGCGAACCAGTATTAATTAATAGTTGCTTTTTGCATGTGAATATCTTGCCTTCAACTGTATTCTAAGTCCATAAGAACCATAGTCATACCTCATACTTTCATTTTCTTTACCAGAATGTTAGAGCTGAATGGTTTTAGAGCCTTAATCTGCCTCTAACAAGTGATGTAAGGTAGAAAATTAATTTAATTTCCTTACAGATAGTTTTTTTCTGTGCAACAAAATAGGTTGCATGGGATGATCTAAAATATTTCTAAAAATAATATCTATCAAATATAATCTCATAATAGTTCAGAAAAAACACTGTAAGCAGACTAAGTTCAGTAAAAATTTGATAAAAACCAAGAGATACATAAATAAACAAATAATGAAATTGTGAACAATGTCACTACTTAGAATTTGTAAGGAACTAATATGTGAGAACTCTGAAATCATTCTAGTTGGTAAGAATCACATAATTGCCATCCAATCTCACTGGATTATCTACCTAATAACTTTCCTCATCACACAGACTTATGACTAGAGTGGGTGTGAATTGGAGAAGAATAGGAAACCAAACTAATTAGTAGTACAAATACCAGAATTGCTTATACATTATAAAACAAAATTTCTCAAGGATATATTTCTTACTATTTTCAATCTTAATCTTCATTAAATAAGGCACTACTGTAAAAAAAAAACAAACCAAGAAAGAAAGAGAGCAGAGATACCAATGGGTTTGTTGCAGTGCAGAAGAAACCAGCTCAAAAGCAATTCATTATTAATGCCTGAATATTCTTGCTAAACAGTTCTGATTATTTCACAAGAAAGAGGTCAAGGTAGTGGAGAAAGGATTTAATCAAATAAACTCTCAATCTCTCTCCAAATAGCATTTTCATCCAGCTGCATGTAAATTCATCAGATGACTAGACGCCAATAGCACAGGCAAGGTTAATCTGCTATGACTGTTAAAACTTCTCTGATATGCCTATTGAATAAAGATTTAAAATGGGATGGACCTTGTGAGTTATCCCAAATTAGGTTTTTTTTGTAAATAAAATACATGACATTTCCACTACCAAAGAAAAACAAACAAGCAAGGTAATGTTTTCTTTCTTTTTCAGTTGAAGTTTGTTATTAATTTCTTTAAAAGAAAATTGTTGTGATGCTGTTTAGCTTTCATTAATTGGGATTCTTAAGACTACTAGCTCATATCTGCTCTATTTGAAACTAGCTACACATCTTCATATTTCAAAAAGCAAGTAATAGAAAATGTTACAATAACTTGAACTATGTTTTAAAAATCATGCTAATTAATTTTTTACATATTTGAAAGATGATAATATTCACCCTATTTTTATCCAGAGTTAATATTCCTGGCAAACACTACTAAGTGTACAATTTGTGAGTAATTGCATAAAAGTAACTGGGATTTTAATTTCCATTTACAAAATGAAAAATGAATAGACCAGGAGATGATGTATTTGTATACATTTCAATAAATAAAAAATATGCTACCAGAAAATATTTCAATAGTTTACCTTTGCTATATTTTACATGAAAGTGTATAATTGCCAAAAAAACACATTGCAAATGTTAGAATCATGATTTAAAATATAACAATGTGTTTCAATCTTTTATTTGAAGATAAGACCACACAGCAATGTGAAATTCATTGTCTTACAATGATACAGACTTGTGCTATACACATCAGTTTCCAGCAATTTAAAAAGATAAAGGCAGAAATACTCTTTAACAAAAAAGTATAATTTACATTCAATAATGAATAACTGAAATGGTTTTAAAATAACATCAATGTCACAGTTGTGAGCAAGGTGTTTATATCATCTCCAATATTCTCACTATGTGAATATTCACTGTGGACTTTTTAAATTTATCATTTCAAAATTCATTTGAGAAATACAACACCATGCTAATGATTAATTTGGTATATTATTCAATAATCCTTGAAATACTTTATCTTATCAAATTTAAAAGATTTCTTTTAGGCTGCATATTCTATTTCTATATTTAAGAAGTCATAGAACAGCTAATACATTTTCTTCAGAAAATTAACATGTTTTTGAATCTGCTGGCATTCCTTGCCCTCTTAGCTTTCAGCACCTTTATTGAATCTTAGACATCACTTTACATGAGGACAATTTTTAAAAAGCAAAATATAACTGTCTAATTAAGGGCTGTGTGATTGGCTAGTTCGCGGTCTCTATGACAGTTGTGACAAATACACATATTGGCACAGCCCTAACCTCACTTCACAGTTTGCAACACAAAGATGGTATTTTCAGAAATGTGGAGAACACCCTTATACAAAGCTTCACCTTGTCTAGTGATATTCCATTTAATTTTTTATTAACTGCCTGAACATATGCCATTCTAGAAGAGGGTAATAGTTACAAAATGTCAGCAGAAACATTTAAACTGCTAAAATGTAAATGATTTTATAAATTTGTAATGAAAGGTAATTGTCATGTGAGAAAAGTAACAGAAAAATAGATATTTGTAAATGTAAAACTGGTAAAAAAAATACATTTTATTGGCTGTAGGTAGGAAAACCTAAGTATATTTTAATGAGTATTGTAAGTAGTATTTAAATAAAATTATATTCATAAGCAGAAAATGTGAATTCTATAATATTTTATTTTCTAACATTAGAAAAGTTCATAACAATGACAAGAACTCATAGAACTTTAATGTGCTAAATTCACTAAAGAGTAGGACATTAAGAAACTTCACCTCATTAAAAAAACAAATAAATCAAAGAAAGATAACAGTCTCTGATATCAGCACAATAGCTTTAAAAGCACAATATTCAAATATCATTAGTTTGTTTCTCTAGTTTCCACTATGATGAAAAACAATTTAGTGATTAATCCTTTTAGCAACACACTGCTAGGTCAGTGCTTTCAGATATGTCAACAACAACAAGACTCCGGCAAGGAATTGAGTATTTCCTCGGCCACCACACAGCAACCTCCTTCCAGTTAGGTTGCGGGCGACCATCTTTAAATGCTTGAACTGTTCTGCGTGGCCATGACAAGATTTGCAATTCTCTACGTTTATTTACACACCATCACCCCAACTAGACATCACATGGAAGTGGCCTGGTCACAGCTGACCTCAGGGTAGTCCCTGTCTCTGTCGATCCAATTTCATCGTGCTCTGCAATTGAACTGCAGTCCTACCGCAGAGGATGCATACACAGGACTCTGTGCCACAATAAAATTAGCAGAAGCTTGTCAGGGGGCATTTTCCTGTGTTACAATGACAGACCCCGGACAAATAGGTCTGCTTTCCAGAAATTGGTAGGGGTCTAGCCCTCTTGAAATGTATATGAGCCCAGCATGTTTATGCCACACTGTTAGGTATGGTAAGCCTGTTATGTGATAGGTTGAGAACAACATTAAGCCTTTGTGGTGTATTTTCGGGTTTCTCTTCACAGTTTTCAGGGGATTTAATTGCATATGAATAGACTATTTAGTGTTCGGTTTGTTGAAAGACAGGTTCTTTTTCAGCAGGAATCGTTAATAGAAATTTATTCTTTAGAGGAAAAAGTCAGCACATATTTATTGTATTTTTAAATAAAAGTTTAGAGTTTTGCCGGGATTTGATATAAAAAGAGAAATTAAATTTCAAGTCCGTTTCTTGAACTCTCTTTGTCCATGTAAAATTAGTTATATCACGAATAAGATCTATATAAGAAGCTGTGCTTAAAATGCACTTGTAAGAGAATTTTTAAATCCTTTGTTAAAGATAAACGTTAAAAGAATAATATAATAAATAGATAAAATTTAGCAGTTGTGGGTAAAACAGCTTAAAATAAAGTATATTTTTAATCTACCCTAAAGTGATTTTATTAGGTATTCTGTGCAGTTCTTAACATCAAAGGTTCTCAGAAGCCCTGGGATCATTTTATATTCACTAGAAGACAGAAAGAAATCCAAAACCTAGTTAAATAAATTGTTCATTTATTCCTTCCCTTTTATGCACCAAGATCTACATGTGGTCATTAATTATAAAGAGACTATTATAGCACCATATTTTCATTCAATGCGATGTCCTGGTATATATCAAAGAAGTCCCATAATTAAAACAGAAGGGCCACAATGACAATTAAAATTACAATCTATATGGGGAAAGAAAGTACAGTTCTGCAATTTTTCACCCTGTCACTGTCAGCTCTGTGGAATATTCCAATCACGTCTCTTGCAAAGCAGCCTAAATTCTTCTTCACCAATGCAACCTCAAAAGCATTATCAGCACCTAAGCAAAAGCCTATGCAAGTATAATTTAATATGAAGCCACAGTTTGCAAGTAATAGCGTATAAAGTGATATTTAAGTGGTGTTTTAAGCACACTTCTGATGGATACAGCCACTTTTCTCTGGTAAATGCGCTTTCCTTTGAGTAGTGATTACGAGTCCTGGGTGAAGAGGTCCTGTGTGCGGGTCTGTCTGTGAGCCTCACTTCCAGCTGCCAATCTTTACTTCACAGTGAGGAAAAAGCCACATAGCACCTTGTTCTCACTCTTGTATGCTGTCATCCCCAGAGCCTGATAACACAAAATCATTACCGCATAACACTTTCCTGCTTCTGCCTCTTAAACCTTGAGACCTACGCATTGTGCATGCACTCGCACCCTTGGCAAGTGGCTCCCGGGAAGCCCCTTCTTTCAGCCATCAGAGTCTGCTGGGGGACTGTTTTTAACACTTATCTTGGTAAATATCTGCATTAATGGAGTACAAAGCTTTTTGGTAGCAATATGTATTTGCTACAATTTATTGTCTATAAAAGTCATGAACAGTGAATTATTACTATCAAAATTGTGTTTTTCTTTATAATAATTTTAAAGTGAGCACTCATATATGAAGCATGCAATGGAGATTGAGAAGGTTTTGTATAATAAAACTGTGACATGGTCATTTTTTCCAGTTTTGCATTACAGAGACACACTCATGCATGGTGCTTTTTAAATTCTTATTATGTGTGAGGTCAGGGGGTCGAATGTCAGAAAGTACTGTTAATTTCACGGGGTTAGGGGAAAGTAAATTCAGAGGGAATACAGATCACTTAGCACAGAAAACCAGCTCCTTTGAAGTTTGGTTTTACATTTGTTAACCATATCCTTCAGCTGACGAACCATTGAGACCACGGTGACATTCTGGTCCCAGATATAATGGCTTGACATGCTGCAGTAAGAGTGTGATTCCGTCGCCCGGCTCCGCACACCAGCTTCAGCCTTCCTCCGAAGCAGTGAAGCACTAAAACTCCACACAACTGGAACTGAACAAAGCATGTTGCCATTTGGGCTGTGATGTTTAAATTATAGAGAAAGCAGTCAGGATGTCTTAAAGTTCAATCTGACAAGAAATGTAAAATATATTTCTGTCTTCATTCTGTAGGAAGGTAGTATCTTACACCGCATGATATCACTACCCAGAGTCCTCTTAATGTGATTCATAATAGACCCTCAAAGACTGAATTCTTGCATCTCATGATTTTTCCCCAACCCCCGGACCCCCAAAAAACATGTTAGCATTCACAAAGTTTCTGGTAAAAACAATATCTTATAAAATACTGCTTTATGGAATTGGAAGTATCTGGAATACAGTTCCTTTATTTTACTTTGTGCTGTGACATGCTGGCACAGGTACACAAGACATGTTATACAACCCACTATCAGCAATGACAAGATAAACAGTGGCCCATTTTATGTTGATAGCTAAACAATAAAAAAAAATGTATTTTACTGTGAGGATTAGGATCATGTTAAACTCTTCTAAACATGCAATTGTATTTAAATATAGTGCATTGGGTCAATACAGACAGATGCCGATAGGTTTGGTTGGGTTGTTTCATTTTTATTTTTTTTAAAGATTTTTCTGATTCAAAACTCCAACTGGGCTCAGCTGCCCCTTATAATTAAATTTTAATGACTTAGCCTGAGTGTTTGTGTTTTGGCAGCATGCTCAATAGTGTTAGCATTTAAATACTTACAGCTAGACTTTGAGGGAAGCAAGTGATAGGCAAAGTGCTCCCAAAATGCTCTGGTTTCCTGGGATGCTGGGTGACTTAGTGAGACAGCTGACCATAAGTCAGCTAGTTATAGTAAGTTTTTAAAGAATAACTTAAAATAAAGTATAATGCACTCCAAATTACAGCGGCCTACCGGCTAATGCTTTTCAGTGTGAACTTTTTCCCCTAGAAGTTCTAGTTCTATGTGTTTTCCTATGACAAAGGGTGCACAGGTAAATAGAAGCAATATGTAGGACTGATCAAAAAGTACTCTTGCTCACAAAATAGCAAGAATCATCTTGGATACACATTTTAATCCACAAATTTTTAAAAAGACTCATTTTTTAACTTTTCAGTGGCATACTTTGCTGGTTCCTTTTATAATTAAAAACTTTTTTCTCTCACATCTCTTTCCAGCAAGCAGCCTGTTGCCTGAAGTTTTAATCCTTCATTACCAGTTAAAACAAAATCACCAATTAGGCACATGAACACGTCTGGATTAATCTCATTAAGGTGATGGCACCAAATAAATTGGAACTATTTTTGTGCTTTTACTGTGTTCCTATGGCTTTATCAGGCCCTGTGGTCATATACAAAGACCTCAGAGCTTAGTCATTTGGAGTCATTCAGTTGTGGACTGAATGTGGCATTACCATCTATGGCTGAAAATTGCTTTCAGCTTTTAAACTGCACTGACTAGTCTGTAGTTAATCTTAGATCATTCACTCGCAAAATTAAATGAGCCAGAACGATGGTCTTTTTTTTTTATAAAATAATACATCACAAAACACTTATTTGCCCTGCCCAAAAGAGAGATCAAATTCATTTAAAATGCCATAAACCAGACTTGTGAATTTTTAATTTTATTTAGTAGCAGAGAAATAGAAAGTAAGCTATCTTTCTACAACACATCCTTGCTATAAATTTACATATGGAACATGGTTTGATGCTTAACCAACCTTTATGTATATTTCTTCCATATGATCATGTGACACTCTTATTAATGCAAATGTAAAAAAGACTGTTGTGGATCCCTGATGTAATTAGCCATAAACCATTGCTTTAAAAAAGTGCACTTTGAATCACTTGGATTTGCCAATGAAGTTCACAGTCACCATCACAGAAGAATAATGGGAAGAACCTAAGTTTACATTTTTATTCCATCTTTTTCTATTTTATCTGCCCAAATAATTGTTTAGGATCACTTGTATACAATGATAGTCAACTAGAATTTGATTTCTACAAAATTAGCTATATAGAAGTAAAATATTTTTATCTTTCTAGGATTTTTATTTTATTTTTACAAAACATAGAAACAAAATGCTAAACGAGGCAAGAGGAAACACGGTTTTTACCTTGGTTATATGATTATCACATATCATAACTACTTAAAATACAATTACTTTTGAAATAAAAACACTGGGTGTTTTGACCTCTTACTGTGTTTTCCCTCCTTCTCCACTGCCTTATCCATTGAAACAACCCAAGTTTCCATTTTGCCTTCTACAGTCACTAATTTTAGGCTTCAAAAATCTTGAGCCACCACAAATGAGGTGAGGTCACCTCATAATACCAGATGCAGGCAAAAAACTTTGGATGTTTGAGCGCCTGACCTAGTGAGTCCCATGGTGGATGACAGGACGCTAAGGTCAGATATTGGAAAATAAGGTTCATGCTACTCTGTCAGTAGAACCCAAGCAAGCTACTTGCTTGACAGAGAGGACTGTGTGTGGTCTGGATCTCAAGAAAAAGGAAATCAGCCACCCAGAGCAAGAATTACTCTGTCGGCCACCCAAAAATGATTCTGACATCAGTTTAGAAAGACAGCTGGGAAATGGTAAAAAAAAAAAAGAAATACATATAATATATATATATATATATATGTGTATATTAAAACATCAGTTAAGATGGTACTTTATTGACAATCAAAGGAAATGCATTGATTCATCTCAATAATATGAAAATTTTTTGCATTGATAATATAATCAATAAGCCATGTTGGTGACATCTCTTTATTTTTACCATATGCGCTAAATATATGTGACTTGACTAGAAGCTAATCTTTCATGATTTTTAAAACAAATGTCATAGACATGAAATATAAAGAACTGGAATAAAAAATACATCACTGCATGATTTTTAGCTTTCTAATTTAGCCAAAATTGACCAAAATTAACAAAGAATTCACTAATTATATTATTTCTCACTTATAGGCATGACTTTCAATTACATTTACAAAAATGTATAAGGAAAAGGAACTTATGATGAAAATATTATACCCATTTATATTGAATCTGTCATCCCTCTCATAAAAAATTTTGAAGGTCCTTGACCTCATTCTCACTATTAACAGTACTTCTTAAATCTCATCATATTTTTACTTTAAATCACATATTAGGTTCTTGTTTTTCAATAAATTTCAGTACCTTAAAAGGTCCTAAATTCAATATCTGTCCCTTTTCCAAGGCATGGATGAAGCAAAAGCTAATAATGTTAAATATCATTCAACTATAAGGTTACTATTCTAAACAGTGCACAACATCAGATAGTTTTTCTGACTCAAGAAAAAATCTGCATATTGTTGTTTATTCTGTAAAATATTCCTTTTTTAATAGCCTGAACCAAATAATTTCTCATTTTTACAGGCTTCACTTCACTTTTCTCACAGTGAATAAATTGCAACTTATTTCCATGAAATTCACAGATGACACAGATCTTTATTTTGCATAAAGGCATAAAGAAGTGTCTAATATCTTCAATATTCATCTGCTAAGTGGACATTTGCATTGGGTTAGAATGGAAAAAGAGCCCCAACCCTCCTGCAGTGACAGCTGTACAAAGGGATGACATCTGACAGCTGTGACAGTGCTGAAGGGAAACTCAGATGACTCGCAGCATCCATGATCCAATTACAGCACACATCCCTCTGACAGACCCAGCAGCTTGACTCCAGCGTGTGGAAGGACAGTATTGATCTCTTGTCAGAAACCAGTTGCCTGCCTGCAATTGTGCGCTGCTGAACTTTGAAAAGCTATAGTACCCTCTTAAATGATAGGGGCAGTCAGGTTATAGTATTCAGGTACAAAGAGAGGTGCAAAGGGTATCTGCTAAATGCTCTAAACTTGAACAAATCATAACAATATGACAGTCCAATCATACTCAAGGAGCCCAGCTGATCTAGCTGGCTACTGTCTGTGCTAATGGAAAGACAGCTCTTTGTGTTTAGTGGGATGATCTTACTTGATGAAAAGGCCACTGCAATTAGTGCATGCTGGTTGGCTGTGCAGGGTGACAGCAACATAGATGGTATAATGGCAGCTGCCAATAACCCTAACTTCAAGAAAGCAGACAATTAGGACTTTGATCCTAACACTGTTAGTCCCTCTACTCCAGACCTCTGCTTTGCTTTTACTGTAAACCTCACAAGGGCAATGTGGTACAACTTCCCCAAACAGAACAAGTTGGCCAAGAGGTCAATTACCTGCTTCCTCTTTTCTTCTAGTTTTGCTTTCTTTAAGGTAAGAGAGAGATTGAAAGAGAAATAAATATCTCTTTTCAATTACCTTAAAGAGAAGCTAAATGCTTTAGAATACAAAACTTTAGTTTTCTTTTTGTTTTCAAATTTACATGGCTACAAAAGTAGTCATGAATTTTCAGTTGAAGTTGAAAATAGAGATATCCAAAGCAAATGATCTAATTTTTTGAGATATCCACCAACCTGGATGTTGAATTGTTAAAAGCCTAGGATACAATGTGGCTATAGTTTCACTTTATTAATTCAGAACAAAATTAGATGAAATAATGTGAAGATTTAGAGAATGCCCTGAGTTAAAGTACAAATAATTCTTTCAGCACTTTTCATGGTGTAGAGTCCCAAAAGAGGTAAAACAATTAGGTGGAGTAGTGTAAGTTAAATGCTAGATGATAACATACAGACATGCACACACATGCACAAGTGCGCGTGCGCACACACACACACATACACACATTATAGCATATACAAAAATCAATAACAAGACAAACTGGTCTATATTAATCTTAGAATATTTTTAATGTAATAAGAATAATAGCAAAACAGGAAAGCTGACATGTTATAAAAGATAATATATATGTTTGAAACAAAGTGATAAAGAACATGTTGACATTAAGAAGCAAAAGGCATGATGAAGCATGTCTGTACTTCCAGCATTCTTGGAGGCTGAGGCAGGAAGGTCGCAAATTTGTGCTCAGCTTAGCTCAGCTCTAAGCTGATTTAGTGAGACCTAGTCTCAAAAAATAAACTAAGTTACATAAATTCAATTTAATTTAAAAAGGTTTGAGGATGTAGTTCAGTGCCAAGGCCTTGGGTTCAATCTTCAGTATGGCCAAAAATAAAATAAAATAAAAAAGAGAAAGGTATGGAAACTAGGGTTTTGACAATTAACAGAGAACTAGAGATTAAAAGTATAGGGGCCAGGCTGATAGCTCAATAGAATAAGTGCTTGCCTGCCAAGCACAAGGGCCTGAGTGCAATCCCCAGTTCCACCAAATAAAAAAAAGTATAATATATATTCAGGAAGACTTTGAGTAGAAGGATAGATACTAAAATAGGTAGATTAAGATACAGAGCCAATAGCTTTGCAAATACAAATCACTGGTATCCATGAAGAGATACTCAGATTCACTCAACACAAGAAATGTCAACTAAATATTGTAGAAAAGCTTTACTCAAATACAAGTCAGGCAATAAAAAAATTAGTGAGACATGAGTACTGTCCTCTTGAAGGACATAGAAATTAAACAGTGTCCCATGAGATTAATTCAGAAATATCTATTCAAAATTCTATATTTCTTTAAATGAAAAAATTATTCCTTGCACAAAGAGACCTCTTGAAAGTAGATATTTTAAGAAATGAAGTAATTAAAGACCAATAAGACACATATTTTCTAAATTACACCATTAATAAGACTGTATAAAAATATAGTTATCCAACTGTGTTAAACAAATAAGAATCCATAATAAAAACAATCCTAAACCCTTCAAGTCAAATGGATATCTATCTATCTATCTATCTATCTATCTATCTATCTATCTATCATCTATCTATCTATTTATCTATCTATGTATCTATCTCACAAATGTATTTGAAATTTCTTATTATCCACTGTATTTAGAAAACATTGATGAAAGTTAACCTTGATGTTAAAATCTATCCCATTAACTTGGAGAAAAAAGCAAACAATCCAACTCAAAGACTCCATCTTGGGCCACAGATCAAGCTCAATGGCACAACATCTGCCTGGCAGCCTGCAAGTTGTGAGTTTGATTCTTGGTACAAAAATAAATAAATAAATAAATAAATAAAGCCCTCCATCTTTGACTTTATTCCTATAGTAAAAAAAACAAATTAAGAAAAATATGTGACATAGTCTCCATTCCACCAAGATTATGACATAATTATGCTTGATAAATAAATTTTAAAATAAGTGTTTGAAATCATTTTGCAAAAAGCCCATAATTTTTATTCATCTCACTTTTACTGTAGTTTATTACTAGTCAAACAAATATGAATTTAAAAAATATTTTAATCTGAATTATCTACCATGAAACTAAGAGAAGGCAAAAAGGATGAAATCTGTTTTGAGTTAGCATTTGTGTTTTTGTTTATTTTCATTCTTTCTGTACTCTTAAGCCTCTGAATTACAGTGTCTGACTATAAGATGTTTAATTTCATTAATATCTTAGTATTATCTTATGCACTAAACAAGTAAAAACTTTATAAATAATGATCAAATGTATTTTAATAACTGCTATTTACTTAATTAGAAATACAGATCTTTAAGGCAAAGTAAAAGAAAATATATTTACAGCTTCATTACACCCCTCAAGGTGGTAAGACTTGGTTTGAACATAATGCTTCTTTGGTCTAATTCTAGGCATTGATCTCCTTGTGGGTCATTTAACTTCGTTCTGCTCCATTTCAAAAACTATGCTCTTAAACCTGTCCATCTCTCAAATACCTGTCATTGGTCATAGGGAAAAATGAGGAAAGAGGGTGGATAGTTTCATAGAAAAACATACAACTATTCAATTTTATTAAATTCAAGTCGATTCAATTCAACAAAAGTTTAAGGAATACATATTCTATGCCAGGGTTGCAAAACCATGATCCATGAACTGAAGCTCAAAGATATTACCATTTATTATCAGTGATAGAAATATAGAGAATAGTAATACATTTTATGGTGGTAAACATAAAAAGAAATATAGCCAAAGCATAGATTATCTCATGGAAAATAAGACAGAAAATCTTAATTAGTTGAGATCGCTCTAACAGTAAATAAGAGTTCATCAGACTTAAAGCATATTGAGAGATATTAATTCTGAGCTGAAAGACCAGCAATGCCCAAAAGTGCATGGAAGTGTGCATGGCATAAGACACATTCAGTTTTACTGAGAATTTTGTCAGGTTCTTCAGGATTTTATCCTATTGTGCTCATGTCTTCAGTGAGCATTGTTTTAGAATACCTCAGATGAGGACATATACTCATGTCCTCTCTTGTTTCTAAGGGAAACACTGCGCAGAGAGGCTCCACTCACCAAATGTTACTACTTACAAATGTTAAAATTTTCTAATACTCCATACTGGATTGAAGCACAATAGTTATCAGACTAAGCGCCTGCTTAGGAAAGCGAAGTGACAGGGGTTTGATTTGCAACATGAAGGAGCACAACAGTAACCTCTGTGCTGGGGAGGCTGAAACAGGAAGATCATTATGAGTTTCAGCTGCATAGTGTGACTCTGTATCAAATATATATTTTGAAAGGAAAAATAATAATAATACATGTGTAAAAGAGCACAAACTCCAGAAAAAATATATATAAAGTAATTTTTCTGTGTTCGCTTTTTCCTATAAGTCTTTGAAAAACATCTATTAGCCAACCACTCCATATGATTCTTTCCTTCAGGCTCATCTTGCTTCTTGCCTAGTTTTTATATCATATCAGCCTCTGAAAAAGAAAAGGAATGATACATGTAAATGTACAAAGACCATATAAAACCCCTTCACAGTGTGATATTGAAAGCACAACTTCTACTCTATTAATTTATTCCAAACAGTGGACATTGCACTTGAAAAGCATTTGTAGACATTTGAAACAGTCAATAATCTTCTGTTGTTTCTCTTAATCTGGTTGACTTTGTTCCAGGTTTGCTAGAGATAACTGGAGAATTTAGTTGTCATTGTATAGACAATGTCAGCAATGTTTGACCATAGTCTGACGAAAGCTTTGGTGTACTGCCCTAAAACCCAGCTTGGACTATGAGTAGACATTCTGATTAGTGGCTCTGAGTACAGTTTCTCATCCACATCTTGTAGGAAATTTTTATAAGATGATGCCTAATTTCATTAGAGTATACATCTGCTTTATCCAATATCTAGGGTAGAGCATCAGATTGTATATAAATCAGTGAAATTACTGTATAGGTACAATACTTTGTAAATTCATTTGGGGTTATAGTCTCTTCTCTGATTGAGTCTATGGGAAATATGCAGATAAACTTAGCAGCCATTATGTCAGTTCATGGGTTGCCTTTTCCAGTGACAAACATAAAGTTTAACTGTACACCCCATGGCCGCCTAGGGAGTGAGAACTCCTGCTGCATTCAGGGGACCCCCAGATCCAGCCTGAGCTCAGGCCCAGCGAGTGTGTGGGAGAGGTTCTCCTTTCCCTTATGACCCCTTGTCCCCTTCAGAAACAGCTCAGGCCTGTCATACAGGCCTGGGGTGAAACTCTGCAGCTGCAGTCCCTGCAGAGAGAGTAGGTGACAGAATCACCCAGCTAGGCCAGGAGCAGAACATCTTGTCAGAAGGGCACAACAGGTTCACTCCCAAGGGCTGCATGAA
>NDGN011498187.1:1334-21735 GCA_002564285.1 Tympanoctomys barrerae
GAAGAAGAAGAAGAAGAAGAAGAAGAAGAAGAAGAAGAAGAAGAAGAAGAAGAAGAAAGCTCTTCTTTATTATTATTATCCTGGCTTTTTTCCTTTCTTTAGCTTCTACAAACGGTTACCAATATCCAAGTCAGCAAGGGGAGAGGAAATACAGCAAGTCCCGTTTCCTAGAGTACAGCGGCTGTAGCCTAATCTCAAAGATACAGCCCCAAAGCTGGTAAAATCCTCTTGAAATTCTTTGATTCTGCATGTCTGTTGAAGGGTTGTCTTGACTAGTTCAAAATCATACATACAGGATAGACTACTTTGCTCTTTATAATAAGTCAAGGATGCTCTAATTTCAGGGCTACTTAAAGTGGAAGCTTTCAAGAGTGTAAAAGCATGTGCAGCCAGTTTTATCAGTCTTCCCTTCTGAATAATGCGCTGTTATAAGACCATCTTTTCAGGTCTCTGCCAGAAGATTGGAAGAGAAGGTACATTTGAGCACTTTTTTAAAATTCCAGTTATATTCAAATAAGAGAATTCTTAATAAAAACAATTTCATAAATTGACACGGAAGGCTACAGTACAGCATTTCAAAACCTCAATTCTCCTGTAAGCCTCATCTATGAGCTTTCTTTTCTTAAAATACATATCATCCTTTGACCAGAAATGATCAAGAACACATTTGTTCCAACAGAGCTCTTGGGACACTGCCTTCCATTGATAAGGCCAATAAAGCTGAGCTCTTAACCTCTTCGCATTTCAACTGCATAACCAGAACCTGATGGTAGCGCATCATACACTCAGAGAACACCGTGGGCAGTGCACGAAAATGGCCATTAGTTCTGAAAGTCTTTCCAGCCTTTGTGGCATAGGATGCTCCTCCCCTGGCTACACAGGAAGAAAGGATCCAAAGCAAAATGGAAAAAAGGAGTATCACTGAGTGAAAGCAAAGCCCAGAGAAAGCCAGGAGCGCTGAGAGGTGAAATAGGGCAGTGGGCAATTAGCTCCACGATTTCATGAGAATAGAAAACAACGCCACTTTAACACTACAAATGGGCAGAAGGCCTGGAGAGATAGCGACTAGTGTTACGAAAACCCTGGTCAGTAGTGAGTTGCATGGAGATAAACAGAGTTTCTTGGTGAAGGTTTGACACCAATCCCATTGGCTACACTTTTCATAAATGATCATCCATAATAAAATACACTCTGCTACATTACCTCTGAAGTAAGACAACATTGAATACCAAAGATAGTTTTAAATAAAGGCAGAATATTACAGTCTATCCTAACTAAACAGACATGTAAGACAATTTTAATTACCATGGGTTTGAGCAAGAGTAGAATTTCCCTCATGTATACATATTTTCATTTTAAGAAAACTGTAACTATGATAAAGCAAAAAGCCTTTTTCCCAATTATGCATTGATTTCTACCCTGCTTACAGCCTAGTTTTCTTATTCAATTAAACAATATAACCTTGCAAAAATGTTAAATTAAATCAAAACTTGCATGGGCACTAACCGTACCTGAAGGCTATAGTTCTTCCAACATGAAAGCATTCCATATCATGGATTTCACATTTCCTTTCAATGAGTTTAATTAAGGAATATGTTCAAACCACATGAATATACACATTCATTTTCAATATGGCCTTTGACACATGTAAAGCCAGCAATTTCTTAAATAAAACGTTGAAGTCTTCTTTTCTATCTGTCCCAAATGGACATGGAGAAATGTATCTTAAAAGGCCCCTGAATTCTCTGTTTTCTTTCTCTTTTGTGCATGGGATCTGCAAAGCTGTTAAATCATCACAAAGGACTCTTCCTCTCAGGTACAAAAATCATGGGGACAGTTCCATATTTTCAAGGGCATTCTCTAGAGAAATTAGGCCACAGCCACTCTCTTAATCCTGCAACATCTGGTCATTTTCTTAAACTATATAATAAGCTCATATTTATGAGTGGCTCTGACTTAAACGTTGGGTCTAGACTGACCAGTGAAGAAAAAGTTGTGAATCTCCTAGGCAGTGGTAACAAACCTATGGTGCACGTGTTGTTTTTCTTTTAAGACACAATATGTTCCTGAGTGAGTTGTTCTTTCTAAACTAAAACCGCTATATTTAGCTTCAATGCCAGTGGTGGCATGTTGTGATAAATAAGTGGGTTTGAGGCTGCAACTTGGGAGCTTGTCTCTAAAAGGTTCACCATCACTGAATTCTCTCCTGAATTTTGTTTCTTTATTTTAACCAGCCTGATACACGTTTTTTGTTCTTACTGCTCATTGCATTGTTATTTTAGAGACTGGAGGGCTGGTCCTGGGATTGAGCCCTGGGCCTTCACTGGCTTTGAGCTGCATTCCCAGCTGTTTTAATTTTTAGTTTTTAGGTCTCACTACATCACTGAGTTGCCTAGGCTGAGCTTGAATTTGCAAATCTTTTACCTAATCCGCTCAGAGTGCTGGGGTTATATTTGTTCATTAATAGTCTCCTCACTCTGCAATGTAACAACCTTAAGAGAAAGAATTTGCTTTTCCCACTGCTGTTCCCCCAAACCTAGAACTCACTTCAATTTTCATGACTATTTTGAATGACTGAATGGAAGAATATAAAAACTGATACCTGTCCTGTTTAAATTATATAGTGTCTCACCCTAATCATTTGCTTTTGACACCTGCATTCTTAAAATTAACCTCTTAACTATACATTAGAATAACTATCAACTTGTATTCTTTTCCATGTCTCTGCTGTATCTCATATAAGTACCCACTTTTCTTCTTAAATTTTCTTGCATTCAGTCATGTATTCTCATATTTTACTCTCGCTTTTTAATTTGATTGTTA
The DNA here is from genome assembly GCA_002564285.1 of Tympanoctomys barrerae. Classification (NCBI taxonomy): domain Eukaryota; kingdom Metazoa; phylum Chordata; class Mammalia; order Rodentia; family Octodontidae; genus Tympanoctomys; species Tympanoctomys barrerae. Next base: position 4,158 of record NDGN011498187.1, read on the forward strand.
TTTTGACCAATCTTTATGAATCCTTGCAGGTTTAATTTTAGCTACGTCCTGAGCCCTTGCTTTATTATATAACCCATCATACTATGTTCTTCTCCTCAAGAACCCTGGCCACTTTCCTGACTTCAGTCTTCAGAGCTCTGTGGATGACTACAAACAAATAATTCTCCAAAATTCCTTTGTCTATGGGAGACATCATGGTAGTTATTTCTACTTCTTTTGCCTATTTCATGTCCCTCTGCAGACCCATATATTTTGATTTACGGAGCTTTTACTTTTCTTTGTAGTGTTTCTAAGACCCACAACTTCTAATCACTTACCACATTCTCCCGGTTTCTCATACAAATAAACCTAATTAATCCATTTCTCCCATGTCCCTCACCTGGAAATGCAGTACCTGGACACTTATAACAGCACTTTCCTGCTTCAGTGCTCCCCCTCTGCAATCTTTCTGGAACTATTAGAGCACAGCTTCAATCATGCAAGTCCCTAATTGAGGATAAAAGAAGCCTCATAATATCTATGATTATTAGAGTCTACATTCTTGGCATAGATTTCCATGCCCATTACAAACACAGTCTCACCCTCCCTTAACAGTTCTTCCCATAACTGTTTTTCAGGAAATGTTATCGTTAACTTACTCAGTGGACTTAATTGTGTTTACCAGTCTACATGTTTACTAATAATAGTATACCTCTATGGAAAGCTTTTCACTACTCTGTACCTTTGCAAATCTTATTCACTCTGCAAGGCAAAGTTCAAACACCATGTCCTCTAGGAACTCTAGTTAAACCCTCTTGACTGGCAGGTGGGAGAGCTCTGAGCTCGCCAAACAGTGCTGTGATTGTATCATGCGCTGACGGTCTGTAGCTTAGGAGCTCAATGGTGGTCCATCTTTTCTTGCATGTCGGCCTTCTGTCTTGTTCTACATTAAAATTTCCTGAGGGCAGAGCCTACGCACTTCTCATCTGCTGATTTCCTTCACTGCTTTGCACATAATTGGCATGTGTTCCACTAATATAGATTATAATTAGTAAGGTGCAACAGAAAGCTTATCAATTACCATTTTTATTCAATGGAAAACATGAATTTGAGAATTTCACTTATGTTGACATTGAAATAAATACTATATACTTACACAAAGAACAAAGCTCAAGCCCTTATGATCTTTAATTCACAGAAAAATATCATAATTCTTAGACTTTTTCAGCAAATGCATAATCAGCTGATTCACCTTATAGTTCTCTGAATCTGACCTTTTTTTTTTTTGGCAGAACTGGGGATTGAACTCCAGCCCTTGAGCTTGCCAGGGAAGCGCTTATTCCACTGAGCCATTTCCCCAGCCCTGAATCTGGCCATTTTTAAAAGTAGATTTCCGAGCAGTACCTCAAGAAGCTATATTTAGGGCTTTTAATTTTTTAACATTACTAATGTAACTGTACTATTATTAATTCCAAAGGCTTCTAGAGATATCTATGTATTTAATTTTTTCTAAACTCATTTTTTAAAAATTTCCTGATGTTATTTTGTGGCATTTATACCACATACAAAGTACACTGTCCCTTGTAAATCATCTATGCTGGGGCAAAATTCCAATGTCCACAGAAAAATCTAGGAGCAAAACGAGTACCCTGCAATAGGTGATGGCTTTCAGGTGTTTCTCAGCTAAGTAAAAAATGAAACAGTGACTCAAGCAGCAAGATTTGACATTATTTCTCTTCTCCAGCTATCAAGGTTAAATTATGCACAGACTTAGCTCAATGTTTGTTTCATTAGTATTAGGAATCTGAAAGGTCTCATGTCCTTTTCATGCTTAAGAGGGTGTTGGTAAGCATTTTCTTCCATCAAAGTAGAGCTTATAAAAAAGGTTAAAAACTGTGTCTACATGTGGCATTCTGTGGATAAGTGTCTTCCACAAGATAATAGATTAACAATTTAGGGGCACAGAGTTAATGCAATTTATAAGACTTCTGTTCATGAAATAGACTAAAGCTCACTGAAAATGTTTAAATATCATGTGAATGTTATTCTCCAAATGTAATACACAAAATTTTATTAATCAGAATTTTGTATGAAAAGTGAATGTTTCAAAAAATTAGCATTTTTCATATTCTTGTTATGGACTATTCTTAATTGACCAATGGTCAATTAATATATATATTCATTATACATAACACATTTTGAAATATATATATATATAGGAATGGCTGATATGTGTATTACTGTACATAATTATTTTTATTTGTACCAAAGATATGTAAAATCTACTCTATTTTTGAAAGCACAATAAGCTGTGACTGCTATACTTGCTGTACTCCACAGTAGGTCTCTTGAGCCCATTCCTCTCAACTAAAATCTATATCCTTTAATGAATATCTTCCTACTCTCCGCCAACATATGTGAGACAAGGTTGCACTATGCAGTTCAGTCTGGCCTTCAATGCTTTATCCCCAAGGCTGGCCTCAAACTCTCAGCAACCCTCCTGCCTCAGTCTCCTGAGTGCTGGGATTACAGTGTGCACCACCGCATCCAGCTCATTTTTCAGATGCTTCCTCTTCCTCTTCTCTACTCCATCTGCTCCCTGCCTTTTCTCCCACATCCCATTTGTTCTAGTCCTGCCCGTGTTACAAGTTCTACTACGTGCACAGCAACAGTCTGGCTCAACACTGTTTCCTTCCCTTCAAACTGTAAATCTGCATGTCTTTCTTTCATTACAGGACACATCTCTCAAGAATTATAATCACATCTCATTCATATTTAAACGCTAGAGCCCAGAAATACATAGAAGATAGTATGAAATATATTTGTTAAAAATGACATGAATTGGTGTCTTGAAGGAAAATGCAGCAAGCTAGTCCCAGAATTTCCTGAAAAATCTGCATTTTACACTTTGCTCCTGACTTCCCAAGAAAATGCTTGATACAGAAACGCTGTGAACCCTCATCCCAGCATTTCTGTGGAGCTGTTCTGCCAGCGCCTTGCTCTACACCCACATACAGTTATCTGTAACGTTATCAGTTTGTCAGAAGCATGCTGCCTATGGTGCCTCTGTAGAAAATGTTCAAAACTTTACCCATCGGGAAATTATTCTCCACTGAATTGTATCGCTTGGCCCCATGCTTCTCCTAGAAAGAAAGAGGGAAGATGGTGCTCATAAGTAATAGTAAGTATAGCCAAGCTGCAGGTCACCAGAGCTTGTACCACCCAGCCAACTCAGTAGTATGCACAGACCATCCAGCAGATAGGTAGCATAGCTTTAGGACCTACAGACAGCCTATTCATGTCAGGTACAGCCAGGCTTAGATCTTGGATCACTGCCACCTGAAGAAAGGCCAAGAGTATACAACTTCTCCAGGACAGTGTCCCACTGGTTACACTACTCCAGCATCCCCCAAAGGCATGCAGCCAACATGTCACAGTGCTGATGCTTACCTCACTGTCACAGCTATCTCCCACTACTCAGCTTATGGGCACAGCTACAAGACAATGAGCCTTCTGGGACTAATCAACCTCAGTCTAGCCCAGAGGATTATAATGAGCCCAGCCTAAGATATAGACAGGTAACAACAGTTATCCTGAGGTTCCTGGGGGCTACCCATTGCAGCCAGTCAGTACACCTCCATATTATCTTATTAGCAAGTATTCCTCCACACAGATAAGTAGTTATGTTCAGAATGCTTACTCTCAGCAAAACACCTATAGGTAGCAGAGCAGTTATGGATAGTAAAGTAGTGATAGTCAACAGAGTACCTTTGAGCAGTCTGAAATCACTGGGTACCACACCCAACACACACACACACACACACACACACACACACAGAGGATCCTCCAGCTGGGCTCCAAGTCAATGTAGCCAACACAGCAGCAGGTATGGGCATCAGAGTTCATGTCAACAGGACAAGTCCAGTAACATGGATTAGGGTTGAAGTTAGGGTATGTGTCTGGAGGTTTTACAAGCCCAGAAAGAACTAGAATATGATTGACTCTGAAAACTGAGGCAAGAAGAAAGGGGATTTTGATCCTGGAGGCATGAGAAGAGGTGGGCCTGGAGGATTACCTCACAGTGGAAAGCACAGCACTGGAGTGTGAGGTGGTTTCAGTATGCCTGGTGGGCCCATGGATGAAGGAAAGATATTGATCTGGGCCCTCCCACAGACCCTAATGAAGGCTTTGACAACTCAAAGTTTATGCTCAAGCATGAAATGACCATGTGATACTCAATGATCTGGCCAGCTCCTGGTGGGCGCGAAGCTGTCTGCACCTCAGGTATCTAGGACAGGATCACTGCTTCTCACAGGTATGGCAGGGCTCCATGGGAAGTGTACACAGCTCTGGGAGCTGACACAAAAGTGACTTGGTCTTCCCCTAAGATAATATAGAGAATGCCCTCTGTCTATGTAATCAAGAAAGCAACATATTTTGTTGAAGGTTAGATGTTATTCCTGTTCCAGATCTTATACTCCCCTTAAAATTATCTATTAACAACCTCTTATGCTGATTGTATAAGCAGTCAGGCTATTGGGCAGTCTTCTCCTATCAGGAAAAGGGGCCTCTACCTGACTTCACTTTCTGACTCTTGTCTTCATTTCTTTATCCTCCATGATCCTCCCTCCAGAATCTGAAGAGCTGTGCTGCCTGAGGCAGGTTTCTTTAAGCAATGTGAGGTTGTTAAGTAAGCAGGAGAACTGGTTTGATTCACATTTACCTAGAGAAGGAAACAGGGAAGCTCAAAGGTGATACCACAGTGTTCTATGAAGATGTGCTGATCCAACAAGGCTGCTGTGGAGTGGATTGATGGGGGAAAATGTTGAGGAGGACATAGAGTCTTCCATGTTCAGAAGAGGCCTCCAATAAATAGCATGAAAAACATGAATGCCATTTTGTGAAGAAAGAGGGTCCTGTCATCATTCCATGGAAGTCTAGGCAGCCCAGGAATTCCTGAGCAGCTTCCGTGTGAAACAAGGACCATGAAGGAGACAAAGGAGGCTTCTCCCACAAGAAGGTTCAGTTTTCCCAAAAAATGTCCCTGGAGGAGGACATTTCCAGCAATGGGCTGGACCCTAAGTAGGGTCCCAGTCCCAGTTGTGGAAGCCAGAACATTATTTGGGAAACAGAATGCAACAAAGTACGCTTCCTTCTGCCACCCTTCATATCGTTATGCAACGCTTGGGGCAGAAGCAGCCCTGGTGGTGTGTGGGAAAGAAGAGGAGGCCTCATGGAACATGGCGGTCCTGGTGGGAAGTTCACAGTTGGCTTTGGTAGAGACAGATTACCTAGTGGCTGTGGTATAGACAGAGATGGCTTTCACGGACAATACAGTGGTCCGGGGACCAGCTGCTAGACCTTTGATGGAACAAATGAGAGGGACAGAAGCAAATGTGGAGGACCTGGAAAATGGTAAAAGTAGGACCATCAGGCACTTACTCAGTTGAGGCCGAGGAGATGCTCAGTAGAATAAATGTTTCCCTGGCAAGTGCAAGGGCCAGAGTTCATTCCCTGGTTCTACCTAAAAAGAAAAAAAAAAAAAGAGCTCACTCAGGGCAGGTAGTAGTCCTACTAGACATAGAAACCTGAGGAGCTACACTCATTACTAGATTTATTTTTAAAACCAGAAAAATTTTAAGTTCTTAATTTTATATTTATGATTTTGGCCACAACATGATGAATATTTCTTGTCTTTAGTATTTCTTATGATTTTTGAGGAAACGTTAAACAATTAAAGGATTAAACAAAAAAGACGAAAATAAAAAAGGGCATTTCTACCTCATTGCACTGAGCTCAGTTTATCTGACTTGACTCAGTGTTATTTGCTTATTAGTCCTTCTGTCCACTTAGTGAAAGTACTGAACTTACCTTCTATCCTTCCACCACTGGGGATGGGCATGTAACGAAGTAATGAAGCACACATGTGGGAGTCTGGGTTCCATATCCAGTACCCCAAAGAAAAAGAAAGGAAGAAAGGGTGTGAAGAAGGGAGCGAGGGGGAAGAGAAGAAACAATAAAAACATATGTTTATATGCTCACAACTTACAAAATATTTGCTTTGTTCTATTTCATACTCCTAGAACATACAACAATGCCCAGAATATAATAGACCTTTAATAAATATTTATGAAGAAAATTAATTTGTGTATTGCTTAAATCAGTGAGTTAAAAAGAATAGTACAATAAATTCTTACATATGCCTGCTTGCTTGATCTTTCTAGTCTTTTCTATGATGTAATAGCTAAATAATTATAATGTGAAAATAAATCTATTTACTTTATGAAAGATCATAATTTTTTCATCACATCTAATATCCATACAAAAGTCTACAAATTTATAAATATTTCTTCATTTAATTCATAATAATTAGGAATAAATAAATAAAAATATTGTACAGCATTATTATTAAAATGTGTTTGTTGTCTTACAAGCCTGTAAATACTGTGGCTATTTTCACATTAGCTGATCTTAAAGTGAAATAATAATCTTTCTCTTGTCATGCTATAATAATACAAAAGGCAAGAAAAAGACATCGGGTACCTGAGGCGAAGGTATAAAGATACAATGTGTTTTCTTACTGAAGTACAAAGTGCAAGATCAAGCGCTGATCTGGGCAGAATGGAATCCTTACCAGGCACCCAGCTGAAGTCTGAGCAGAAATTAGAGAGGAAATCAATATTTCACCACTGAGTATTTTTAGAGTCTAAAATTATAGCACACAGAAGACTCCGACAGAGAGCAAGCGCCTGGCGTGCAGAGTGTGTGTGTGAAATATCTAAAAATCCTTCACTTCACAAAGCGGTGAAAGAGGTTAGCCCGAGTAGCCAGCTTTGATAACTGTGTTTAGCCGTGTTCCCTCTACATTTGAACACGGAGGGGGAAAACCTTCCCCTGTGTGCGCAAGGCCGACTACTAAAATGTATGCACTTGCAGTCCTGCCAATTCTCAAGATACTTTAATTCCATGCAATACCTGTAAATTAGAAAGTAATTAGAAAAATGAAAACTGAGTCCCACAAGAAGTCACCCACTATTCAAACAACAGAGAGAAACTCCAGGCGTTTGTATTGATTTCTTCAGATATATTACTTCACAGTTTTAATAGTATACTACTATCCTGTATAGATTGCTCTAATTTGTTTTTTAAACATCCAACAATTCTGGCATTAACAAAAAAAAAAATATCCTGGGGGTTTTATAAGTTTCATTCAGGTAAATGTCTTTGTAGTAATGTTCTATGTATTTCCTCATAGTTTGCACTTCTGAGCAAAGAAACACTGGCAGTGGCTCTCCTGATGTTAAAGGTCCAATCGGCATCAGAGAGTTAAACACGATCCATTTTCTCAATGACAACAGAATTACCCTCATAGTGTTAATTTGCATTTTGAGTGCACTACAGGCACCAAATATGTGCATATTACTGGACATGTCTCATTCAGGCTTTAATGTATTTCTTTAAATTTTTTGAAGAGAATACAAAATAATAATGAAAAATTGGAAATGATACAGAATCTAACTGAACAAAATAACATTAATTTGACAGTATTTGTTGTATTGCATAGTGTTGTCTTTAAATTAGTTAATTACCAGATATATGCATGCAAAAATGGGAAAAAGAAAAAAATACTGTAAGAAATTGAGAGAAACAGAAAAAAAAAAATGAAAGACACACAAAAATTTAAGGATTAATCTCTTTCTACAGATCAGCAGAAATCCACAGCACGATTATCCAGACCATCCCCCTTACATAGATAGATCTATCCCTTTCCCCTAGTCACTGTCCTATCTCTCTCCTCATCTCAGTTTTTTGTTTTTGTTTGTTTTTTTTTTTTTTTTTTTCAGAACCTGGGATTGAACTCAGGCCCTTGCAATTGCCAGGCAAGCATTTATTCTACTGAGCCATCTCCCCAGCCCCAGGATATAAATTTTACATTTAAAAAATCTTTAAGTCACTTTGTAGTAATCTATCCTTGCTTCAAAATTATTGTTTAGTAATCCAGATTCCACTTATTCACAAATCAACCCTGTCTCACTGACATGTTATTCTTACACAGTGCTCTGAAACATTGATTTTTGTCTCCTAAACAGTGAGACAATGTGCATGTCAATTTTACCTTATCATCTGTATTCAGCATCAATGATACAAAAAGAAATGAAGATAATGGTAGCATAAATAGGAAAATGGCATTTCTTTTTGGAAAACTATTAATGTGCTTAACAATAGCAACTATACCAATTACCATCATTTAACTTATAGATTTATTTAGTGTCACTTAATGCACAAAATTCTAAGCAAACCTGTGTGAACCAATTTTAATTAATCTATCAGTCAATTGTTAGAAATACAAGCACAGACCAATTAACTAAATTATGCCACACATACAATCTTTAAAATTGATGATTAAAATGTAGGTGACATATATTTACCTAAATTATTTTTAACATCTCATATATCATCTCAGTTGCACCTCTCTCTCTCTTTCTCTCTCTCTCTCATCCAAGCTGATAGTGTTACCACCATTTTAAAAACATAAATAGAACAAAAGACATGATAAATTTCACACAAATTTTTCTTCCCTAAAAATCACAATTTTCCATTACCATTTCATGTTCCAAATCAATTCTAATAAATGCAACTAATTCCAAATGGATGGAACATATAATCTCATTATCACAATAGAAGAAACACCTCCATCCAATATTTGTAGCACAAAGCTAAGGACCACTACTTATTCCAATGGCAACACATAAATAATAGACTTCTTGGATAGAGCTAGATGAGATTCAGGTATATTGGTATAGAAAGTGGTTGACAATAAAGAAAAACAATATTAAAGAATCTGCAATTCTAGCTATACATAACAGCAATGTAGAAAGATTTCTGTAGTTATACTATACTTCAGATAAGTAGTTTCTAAGGATACTTCCAAAATATGTATATAAGAATGTATTTGTTATATGACTATATGATTCCATTCATAGTTATTCCTTCAGGATTACATCCTCACATAAAATCTATAAACAAAGGGTTATTTACCACCTTTAAATAGTTTTCAAATGAAATTCTTTCTTTACTAAGTCAGCAAGAAGTTTAATAGATAATAGTATCAATGTACTAGTGTTCTTACAATTCCTTATAATCAGTCAGTAAGGTGAGGGTGAAAGATTGGGCTACCATAGTTGGAAATGGAAAATCTACTTAATTTCTTTCTATGCACAAAGAATCTTACAACCTCAACTATAAAACTTGAAAAGTAATGTTACTATCTCTTTAATAATTCTTTTAACAAAAAACACATTAAATGTAAAAAAGTGATTTTTCAAAGAGTGTAATTTAAAAAATCATAAGAAAAGAAAAATTAAAATCTAGTTTCCAGTAAATGTCTTCTCTGGTTGATTCAATGCCATTCATCAAATAAGATGAGTATATTGGAGTCATCAAAATTGCCAAGAGTCTGAAAATATTCTCACTGTGTGTCATTGGAAGAAAATGAAAGAAATTAGAACTATGTAGTACATACAAGTTTCTAAGCATTATTCCAGAGTCTGAGCTCAATATACATTATGAAGATACATTTGGTTATGAAAACTTAAATTATATACTTTCCAAAAATAATACAACTTTTATGTATAACTAACAAATAAGAAAAACACAATGTACAACTACAAATACAGTGGATAATTATGTGGGAAATAGTGAATATCATTTCTTCTATATGGAAAGTATTTGATCCTATTACTCCTACAGAAATAAAAATATCTACAAGTAATTCCTATGAGGTTCCACATGAATGACAATAGATCCCTTAGCTACCATGACACACATAGCAATTCAGGAGGTACCTGTAGATGGCTTTTTATCCAGGTTTATCCTTCTGATTCATGACTCCCTTTAGAAATGAGGACCCTTGTCTGTAGGGCTGATGCCCGATAACACAGTCCTGTACAGTAGGATCCCAGGAAAAATTCTGTTCCACAAGGTGGATGCAGTGGTCTTTCATGAAAATTGTAGATAAAGTAGTAGTTCACTCATTTGCTTTTTTGGTTCTCCACATCTACCTGATTATAAAGAAGTGGGCTCACTGTGAGTTACCACATGGCAAGCTAAGTCACAGTGCAGCATTGTGTGTAGAATTTGAACTCTGAAAGCTTAAGGAAACCTGGCACAGTTCAGCAAGCAAGAAGCTGCTGTGAAAAAGGAGTTAGAGGGAAAGAATTACCACTGCCCCTCCCCCTAAGGCTCTCCCCTTAGATATTTATCCTACATCTTGAGTTGATTGGGAAAATAATCATTGTATTTCCTACAGACAGAGGGCACATAGTGACTGGCTCTATCAGTCTGTTAATTTCCAACAGCTCCTGATTTTCCTGTGTAAAACAACAACTACAAGCCTTGCAGACTCCTTTGTTTTTGTTTCTCTGCTTTGTGAAAGTCAGTTTTCCTTGAAACAAATCCTAGATCACAGTCTAGCAACAAAGAAAAACTAAAAAGCAGAAATAATGTATAACAATTACCACTCCCCTCCTAGGTTTTCAAACTGCTATGCTCACAGTGGTTAGCAAACTACTGCAAAGAAAAGAAAACCATAGCATAGACAGGGACAGTTTCTTCCTTTCTTTACAGAGAAAATGACAGCCTCATTGACCCCAGGTCTTCTGCCTACACTTCTCAGACTTACTTCGGGGTCCTGAAGGTGTAAAGATCCCAAAGCAATGCTAGCTCTCTGTTTCTTTGAATAGAAATAAAAACACTCCAATTTTAGAAGATGAGAGCAGAAAAGTATTACAGGAAACAATCCACTGTGTCTATTACGCAGAAAAACACCTGACTGCTTCTGAAATAAAGCTGCTGGAGTATAGAGATCTGTCACCACAGTGTTTTTCTAAAAGATAGAGGTAAGTGCGAGCTTTCTTGCTCTCACCCGTTTCATCTGCATCTTTCTACGCCAGTATGAGACTTGCTCTTTTGGCTCAGACTGAGCTGGTGAGCTCTAAGTTGTTATTCTGTTTCACTTTCCATGCTAATGTTCCTCAGTTTCATAAAAGAAAGTCAATGAAAGGTAGTCTTCCTGTCTTTTATAAATAAAAAATGAGTCGTGACCTTACACATTAAAGTATGAAATATGCAAAGAAAAATATGTGACGATAGTAGTTTGCCTGAATTGACTTTGTCTTGCTTCCATTTCTGAGTTAATGACCATGGAGAGCTCTTCTGCGACAGTGACTAGTTCTCGTAAATCTTGGATCTAGGAGGTTTGCATTTCTGCTTTAAAATGAACTCACATCTGTGAATGCAGGCACATCCTAACATAGATAGTATTTCTACAGGAATATATTTTCCAAATGATGGTACAAAATAAGGGCAATGAAAGGACATTATTTTCAGCTCAGAGAATTCTTAATGGATATTGAAGAAAGATATTTTGAAAACATTAAAATCCCTTCTCAAATGCAATTTGAGGTAAATCTGCTAAAAACATGGTCAATAAAACTACACAGGACAGAAGAAGCTAGCTGATTACAAAACTCATTTTTTCCTTTTCCTGAGAAGAGCTGAAATACCTTTATCAAAGTCCCTTGAAATTAAATATGGCCTGTGGCTGAGCACTGCTCAGTGGAATGTGTGAAAATGGTGTGTGCCTATTTCTAACCTACCCACTGAAACTTATGGAGGTGGGACTAAACATTCTGCTCCCCTATATGAGTGCAGGTGAGTGTGTGTAGATGCGTTTGGTACTGAAACTCAAACCCAGGGCCTTCACATTGAGCTACATTCCCAGTCCTTGTTGATTTTTTTTAATTTGAGACTGGGTCTGGCTAAGTTACTAAATTTCCCAGGCTGGGCTAAAGTTTGAGATGCTCTTGACTCAGTCTCTGAGAGAGCTGGGGTTCCAAGCAGCACCATCACCATGCCTGGCTTCCTTCCTGCCTGGCGCTCCTGAGACGAACAGTATCACAGAATGGGAGGAGCAGAAGCATTCCATAACTACGTGAAGATTGTATATTAAGAATTGACATTTAAGGACCGGCCAAATAGCTCAGCGGATTAAAGCGCCAGCAAGCAGGAGCAGGGGCCGGGTTTTAGATCCCCAGGCTGCTGTGTTGGCCGCCGCCAGGGTGTGCTGAGACAGCAATTGAGACTGGGTGTGTGGCGCATGCCTGTAATTCCAGCACTTGGGAGACTAAACAGGAGAATCACTAGGAGTCCCATCTAGTAGTGAGACCCTAAACACCCTGTAGACCCTTCCCTAAAACACACACACGCACACACACACACACACACACACAAAGGGAATTGCTGTTTAAGACTTCATGTAAGCAATACATATTCTATTAATTGGAATTCATATAAATCTCACTTTTGATATGACAGATTAAAATCCTACTAGACCAGGTCTCCCATAGATAGCAAGTATGAATTTCTGATAAAATACAATAAACAATTGTGTTAAAGTTCTGGGTATTAAAAAAATACATAAAAAAATTTTTAAGGGTAGAGGTTTGGAAAAGAAAATGCAGTAAGACCAGTTTCCTGGTAATTTTTAGTCTATAAAAAGGAAAGAGTGGAATTGATACTGAATATAGCAAAACCTCTGACTAAAATTTCCTGTCTTTCTGACTTGAGAAATCAAAAGCCAATATTCTAGAAAGTGATAAGAAACATACTGGGAAAATGTTTGACAGGATGGAGTGCCATGAATCCTGTGTGTGTATTTCTAGTGGATCCTGAACTATGTATGAACCTGTAAATCCAACATAGCACAGGAAGGGATGACGTAGCTGAGCTGAGATTTCAACTACCCCCAAGATATCATTTTTATACACCTAATTGTTAAAGAGAAAATTCATACTCTCTGGAAAAGTACAACAGAATTTAGAGTTTCCAATATGTAACATTATAATGGTTGAAATGTAATATAAATAGATTAATAGCATAACTATGTTAAAAATAATCATGACTATAGTACTGTTACATTAATGATATCTAATGACTCATTAAAAACTCACCAAAATTAACAAATGCCATCTTCATTAAAAATGAAAATTTTCCTTGTCAATGGGAAATTAAGATAAACTCATTAAGAATCATTCTTATAAACAAATCTTTTTTTGAGGTAATAGATTTGTATTTGATGGTGTTACATTCTAAATAAAACCCATCACCATGGGGTTATGTAGAAAAGCAATTTATTCCATTAGAACCACTTGCAAAGTCACGGAGAGTAACAGACCTGCTGGTGAAACAGGTCACCTGAAATTGAGATAGGATCAAACCAGTGGTCAAAGACTAATAACTCCTTAAAAAAAAAAAAAAAAGAAAAGAAAAATAGAGCAACGCTTATCAAGGATTACTGTAAGTTTAAAAACAAATACAAGCTATCAAATCACCCTTCCCAACTTGACAGCCTACTTGAAGTACAGCTGGCAGGTCAAAACATACGTCTTTACAACAGGGTGGTCCCAAGTTAAAACAACAAAAATTGTCTCACAGAAGGAAAGGAACAACACAAAAACAGCTCAAGAAATATGCTAATGAGAAAAAATATATAGGGAAGGGGGAACATGTAGCTTTGATGTAACTGAATAAACCAGGAGGAGACTGGTCTACATAGAAAAATATTCATCCTGGAAAATCAGGGATGATTTAGAGGATGGATCTATGACTTGATCTTTGCTCTTCTGAATGACACTTGAAGTCCAATTCTAATATGTGCTAAACATGGATGAAGAAAGGCTACTAGCAGCATAAGTTTTTCATTCCAGGAAGCAATGAATTATAGGATGTTAAAACATTCACTTTGAGGTGTCTAATACATTAGGCATTGGTAAATGTTTGGGAGAAGGCAACAAAATAATGTAACTTTTAAATAACAGTGATAAATTGTGCCATGATTTACCAATATTATCACTTATTATATGTAATAGCATGAAAACAATAAATGTCTTGTAGGCATCAAGGGCAAAAGGCAGAAATTCCTCTAACTAGCTCCCATACTGAAAGACATTTATGACAAAGGGTGTGATATGTGTAAATTAAACTGAAGGGAAGGATGAACAAGAGTCCTAAGGCTTCTTTTAGACTTCAATATGCACCTTCTTTGGTTGTAAGAGCAGACATTTGCTGCCTCCACTCAGCAGCGAAACAGCTTCTGATACAGCTGCCAACTTCTCAATATGACCTCGTCCCAAAGCCAGGAACAGGATAGTAGAACCTCAAGTTCAACAACAACCAAAAAATTTAAATCTGCAAATGTCTACTTGTTCTTCTGGTACCAGTGAAGTAGAAAAAGAAATCTCTGCTCATTTCAAATCTTTCATAAATAAATTCCAACAACAAAAATTCAGGAGAGAATTCAGTGATGGTGAACCTTTTAGAGACAAGCTCCCAAGTTGCAGCCCCAAACCCACTTATTTATCACAACATGCCACCACTGGAATTGAACCTGAATATAGTGGTTTTAGTTTAGAAAGAACAACTCACACAGGAACATGTTGTGTCTTAAAAGAAAAACAATGCGTGCAACATAGGTTTGTTACCACTGCCTAGAAGATTCACAACTTTTTCTTCACTGGTCAGTGTAGACCCCACGTTTAAATCAGAGCCACTCTCTCGTTGCTGAGACAAAATACCTGACACCCAAAATTAAGGAAGGAAAGGTTTATTTAGTTCAAAGTTAGTGGAGATCTTAGTCAATACTTGACTGGCTCTAAGGCCAAGTGTCACGTGGAAGAGGGCAGCAGTCCACAGCAGTGGAAAACAGCAAAGAACAAAGGGAGGAACAGCGGCTGTGGAAGCCCACAAGCCTCTCTCCCTTCTCTGCATTGTATGCAGATTACCTATGCAGGGCACATGTAGCGTTCACACCCATAATCCCAGCGTTAGATCAGGAATTAATCATAAACTTGAGAAGGCTGCCCCAATGACTGCATGAGGCTTTGGGGGGACAACAAGACACAAACTGTAACAGATGAAAAACACACATCTACAGAAATCCACAGTGAATCATAAATTATGAAGTTTCAGAGAAGACAGCAGCAAAGGATTGTTTTAATTCAAGTCAGAAAAATGCATATTAATGTTATATGGCTATTTTTCACAAAAATGTGGAACCTGAAGAGATGCAGATACAGACTATGTCTGTATGCATCTGTTCTATGATCCAAAGTTTAAACTCATTCATATTACACATCTGGTAGCAAGTCCCAGTGGGATAGGCTTGTCTTGAACTAAAGTATTTAACATTTTTAAAATTATTGCCAGAAAATTGAGCAAATTCTTCTAGCTACTGAAGAGAAAAACATTCTTTCCAAGTGAGCTTAAGAAAAGGACACAAGTGATACTTATACAGAATAATAATTTGTGAATATGTGAAATGAGAGACACACATGAAGATCTACAGCAGAGGCAAATACTATGACCAATGATAACTCCTACTTCTTCTTCATCCTCTCTTTTTTCTGGAAGGGCTTTCTTATACTGAGGTAAAAGTCAGGCCTGCAGTTCCCTGTGACATGACATTTAGTGAGAGCAGTAATTCTCCCATTCAGTTTTACTATCTTTTAGGTAGTTATTCTTATTATCTTCATTTTACAAGTGAGAAAACAGGCTTAGAAAGGTTAAGTAGCTTGTCTTGTTACTCTATTTATGTGAGTTACAAATAACTTTCTTCCTAGCAGCATAAAACTGAATATATAAGTTCTTCTGACTCATAAATCATAGAAAAATGGACTTAAAACCCACAAGATTCACCTTATATATCAGAGAATTTTAACATATACTGGCTTATTATGTGATGATCAAAACTCTTATCAAACTGAAATATGTAGAAAACTAAACTGCTTCACAACTTAAATCACAAAATAAGAAGCTTTCTTACCCATTTGTAATACATTCTGAGGTCAACATGTATACTTTAACTTACAAAGTACTGAGAACATATATTTGTGTCAGCTTTCCCATTTGTGAAACAATCTCACTTCGAATTTAATTGTGTCCAACTTTTTTCTAGTTCATGCGATGCTGTAATTGATCTTAATATTTCTTCTAAGGAATCACTTTGGAAATATTTGCCATCATTTTACATGATCTTCAGTTGTGCATTAAAATACATACTTCATCCCCAGACCTCAGTAATAAAAGTTAAACATAATTCATTTAATAACTAGATGTTTTCTTGGGTAGAGCCAATGGATCAGACCATCAAATTCTGTTTTGGTTCATTTTCTCATTGCTGAGACAAAGTACTCAACACTTACTGTTAACTGAGAAGAGGTGTATTTTGGCTCAGGTTGTGGAGGCTTCAGTTCATAGCTGATAGCCCTAAAGCAACCATAGCTGACCAACCACAGGCTGAGGAGAAACAGCTCACAGAAGACAGAAGGCAGTAAGGCAACAAAGTAGTGCAAAGGCACAAACAACAAGCAGAGGACTTAGCAGCCTCTTTCCGTCCCCTGTATTTCATCCAGGTTACCTGCCTACTATGACAGGTAAACAGCTTTAGTTATGCCCTGTGCCTACATGTGCCCCGAAAGCCTCATATGCTCAAAGGTGGGGTTGTCACAGGAGGCTAGATCTAGGATGTGACGCTATAACCAAGGTGTATAATCACTAACTTATCCCACTGATTGGTTGGCTCCTGCCCTAAGCCAGATAACCTGAACAGAGTACAAAACAGGCAGAAAGAAGGAGTATCCTCATGTATTCCTGTTCATTTACATGGGCTGTCTTCTCTCTGCCATGAAATGATTCTCCTCTGTGATGCCCCTCTGCCATTCCAACCTGCCTGAGAGCCTGACAGCTATGAACTGAAACTTCTACAAACTGTGAGCCCCATGAACCTTTCCTACTCTAACTTTGTGTGTCAGGTATTTTGTCTAAGCAACAAGAAAAGTAACTAAGATACCCCTTTGGGTAGGTAGGACTTACACTCACTCCCAAAACTATGGCCAAATCAATCAATGAACTAATTGAATAATAACACACTTAATCCCAGCATCACACACTCTCGATCTAGGTACCTCTGAAAAGCCCCTTCTATGACGACAGGAGGCTTTGGCGGAACATCTAGGGACAAAATATAACTGATGCTATTTACCTGAATGTTTGAAACAAGGCAAAATTCTGTGACTGGTCTACAGAGCAAAATAATAGAGTGAAAAAAAGAAATTACTTCAGGAACTATTTTTGGGGCTTTAATGAACAAAATCTTTTAGTCACACTGTGAGAAATGCAATTTTAATCAATATTTCTACTCAAATTCAACTTCTCTAGTTACATGATTTTTTAAAGAGCATATATAAATCTATGATAAAATAATCATGGTCCTTTTACCTATCTGATAAGTAAACACATTCTTATGAATTAAATTTCTAGAACATCTACAGATGTAGCAAAAAAAGAGAAACTGTTTTACTGGACAAAAGCATGTTCTAAGGTAGGTAATAAAATGTTGTATATAGGGGCGGGGGAGATGGCTCAGTGGATTAAGCACTTCCCTGGCAAAGGCAAGGGCCTGAGTTCAATCCCTGGTTCTTTAAAAATAAAATAAAATAAAATAAAATAAAATAAAATAAAATAAAATAAAATAAAATAAAAT
>NDGN011498201.1:4668-17186 GCA_002564285.1 Tympanoctomys barrerae
AAAAAAAAAAAAAAAAAAAAAGAAGTTGCAAAAGTACTAACTTACTTTCTCATTTCTGGTTGCTGCCACTATTTTTCAAATTATCTTCAATTAAAAGGAATTAAGTTACATTTTGATTTCTTTCATTTCCTAGTTTCACATATAGTATGATTAAAACTTAATTTTCAGCTAGGTCTGGTAGCACCTATGTGTAATCCAAGCACTCTGGGAGGCTGCATTCCACTCTGGAAGAAGATCACAGTTCAAGCCTATCTGAACAACTAAGTGATTTAATGAGATCCTATTTCAAAATTTAAACAAAGGACTGGGGATGTAAAGGCCCTAGGCTCAACACTACCTCCCCCCTCCCACTGGTAGGTTGATTTTTTTTTTTTTTTTTTTTTTCCTTTTTCCCCCTTTTTTAGCCTATGTATCTCAGACTGGCCTTGAGCTCACTTTGTAGCCCAGGCTGGTCTTAAACTATTGAAATGATCCTCCTGTCTCAGTCTCCCAAGTGCTGCGAAAAAGGATAGGGATTTGGCTCAACAGTAGAATACTTGCCTAGCAACCTGGAAGACCTGGGTTCAGTCCTCGTCACCAAAAACAAAAAATACACCTTCCCTAAAAAAACAGTTCAACCAAAAAATACAGTAAAAAAACCCAAGTGCTGGGATTACAGGCATGTGACATCATTCCCAGAGATAGGTTGATTTTGAAATGTCAAATTGTGTAAACTTTCCCATCGTAAATAAAGTAATTGTTTAAGTGGAAATCATTTTTTTAACGAGGGATATAGAAGATAGAAACTTTGGGGAAAAAAATATTGTTTCCATAAAGTATCAGTACAGGGACAGATACGGTGGTGCATAGTTATAAGCTCAAGTGTTCCAGAGGCTGAGGCAGGAGGAGTGTTGAGTTAAAGGCCAACTGGATTACCTAAGTGAGATCCTGTCTCAAAAAAAACCCCAAAAAACAAAGGGGGTAGGGGTTTGTACTTGCCTTGTATGTGCAAGGCCATGGGTTCAATTCCCAGTGGGAAAAAAAAAGGAACAAAACCCACACTTACTGACAATAAGAAAGGAATCATTCAGAGGGCTGGCCAAATACCTCAGCGAATTTAAGTGCCTGCAAGCAGATGCAGGGGCTGGAAGTTCAATCCCTGAGCCTGCAGTGCCAGTCCTGCCCCCTGGGACACGCCTGTAATCCCAGCTCTGGGAGGCTGTAAAACAGGTGGATCACTAAGATTCTGATCTACTAGTGAGACCATGAACACCCTGTAGACCCTTCCCTAAAAATAAAAAAATAAATCATTCAGGAAGCACTGAGACAACTTACTTCAGGATCACTAAAATGCCTCAAATGTTTCAGTCTAATTCAAACTTGTGAAAAATAACCTACAAAAGAATAAGTCTAAGGTTACTGTATCTTCAAAGAAAAGTTCTGAAGTGTTTTTGAATGAGAGGAGACTAACAGGAAACTGCTAAATCATTTTTGTCTCGTCCTTCAAGTCTGTTTTGACAATGCAATCTCTTTTCACAGCGTGCCTGTCATGTTGAAAACTAGACTTCTCCAGGAGCCCTGAATGCCTATGTTATTCTTTCAAAACAAAGCTCTTTCCTGAGTTAGTGACTTCCTGGTTTCCCAAAGGCAGCACCATCCAACTCTCTATCTTGACTCAAGAGCAACTACAATCACCAGATGGCAAGCATCTTTGAAGGGCTAAGTTATAAGCTTTAAAACATTTGAAATGCAGAAAATCTAAAATGTTGGCAATTTTTTCCTTAAAGAAAATATATATTTTAGTACAGGATCTACAGAGTCTCATTACACAGATCAGACTCATAGTAATCCTCCTGCTTTCAGCCTCCCAAGCACTGGGATTACAGGTGTGCTTAGAAGAGTAATTTTTTAACTTCAATCTGGAGGTACAAACTGGCGTTTCTATGCCAATCCTGAATCTGTATATCCTTCAGCCTTGGCTCAGCTAGTAAAAATGGGAGATCATGGTCAATGCAACACACAAAGATGAACCAATGACATCAAAATACAAAAAAAATGAAATTTTAGTGTTCTCATTTTTGTAATCCTTCATCTCTCGCAAAATAGTTTAATTAAATAACAGAAATATTAGCATTTAATTTCTTCTTTTTTTTCTTCATCATCTTGAAGCAGGGTCTCACTATGTTGTTCAGGCTAGCTGGCCTTGAGCTCACTTTGTAGCCCAGACTGGTCTCAAATTCACATTGATCCTCCTGCCTCAGCCTCCCAAGCACTGGGATTATACACACATGCCACACTTGGCTTTAGTATATATTTTCTAAAGTAAAAACTACTTTAGGGGCCAGTGACATAACTCAGTGGACTAAAATGCCTGTTTAAGCAGGCTTAGGCAAGCGCAGGGACTGCAGTTCCATCCCCAGCATCACATGCTGCACCAGCCCTGCCCCCAGAGTGGGCTGACTGGCCACTGAGTCTGGGTATAGTAGCACATGCCTGTAACCCTAGCACTGGGAAGGCTGAAAGCAGGAGGATCACCATGATTCTGAGCTGTGTAGTGAGACCGGGCAACAACCAAATACATTAAAAAAAAAAAAATCCTATTTTATAATTAAAATATTTTATAATTAAAAGTATGCTAGACAATTTGAGCAGTAAACAGTCTCCTTCAAAAGTATATAGATTCCAACAAATTAAACTGTCATCTCTACCAAAAAACTATACCTAGCTTGAAGAAAAAGGACATTATTAATATTTTAATAATGGCTCTTCTAACACTTGACTTGGAAACACAGACCTCAAATGCCTTTTCCAGCGTGAAGTTAATGGTGCAAACGCAACGTGTCACATTTGGGGTCAAACACTTATTGCAGGGGCTGGAAGGCTCTGTTCCGGTGTAATCGATCTGTAAGAGAAAACACAGCCAAGCTGTTCCTTGGAAAAGTAAAGACCAAAGACAATCTGAAATAACGTGCTATTTTACTAAAAGATAAAATAACCAATGAAGCAACCCATAGCACAGATCAAAAAAAAAATAATAATTCTCCCCTCTTTGGTTTTTTGAGACAGGGTCTCAATTACTTCAGGTTGACATTGAACTGTGTAGTCCAGGCTGGCCTCAAACTCATAGTGACCCTCCAGCTTCAGGCTCCCAAGTGCCCATGTCCAGCTCAAAAAGTGTTTTTAAGGTCCTGTTTATCTTGACAGTGTGACATATCGGCTAATCTTTCCAGTCAAAGTCCTCTCTACTTTGTACCAAAGAAACACATAAAATCATACAAATAAAATTCAAACTGCATGATATATTCATATTTAAATAGCTATTAAGTATAAACTACTCTAATACTGATTAAAGAGATCAATAAATCAGCTTTTCCTCTTGAATCTTAGAGCCTTAAACACTTCCAGTCACCTCAGCTGTCTTTTCTTTTTCTTTTTTTCTTTTGTCTTTTTAGGCTGGCCTAGAACTCTCTTCAACCTCTGTCATTTGAGAACAAGAAGGCAGCCATCTGCAAGCCAGAAACAAGGCTCTCTCTAGGAATGCCATGTACTAGCAACCTGATCTTGGACCAGCCTCCAGAAATGTGAGAAATGTCGTTTTTTAACATGCTTCTTACACTGCTGAGACACAATACCTGGCACCTAAAGTTAAAGGCATGAAAGTTTATTTGGTTCACAGTTTGAAGAGGTTTCAGTCCTCCGTGGGCTGACTCCAAGGCAGGGTGGCAAGGCAGAAGGGCATCAAAAGGAGAAAAAATCCACAGCTGGCAGAAGACAGCAAGGCAACAGGCACCAAGTGAAATGTAGCAACCCTTTCTGTTCCTTCTATCCTATGCAGGTTATCAACCCTTGAGGCAGGGCACACATCCACAGTGAGGTACCCTTGATCCTAGCCCTTTACTATAATCAATCTGAGCATCACATCCTTGATCCAGCCACATCCAAAAAGCTCCACCTACGGCCAATGAGGCATACGAGGGAAAACTAGACACAAGCCATAACAACCATGACGCTTCAGTTGTCCAACAGCTCCATGCCCAAACTTTCTACTACTTAAACAGCAAAGTTTGAAAATCTGCTTAGTGTTTTTGCTCAGCAGTCGAGCCAAAAACCTAACTCAAAAAACCTGTATTGGGCCGGGGAGATGGCTCAGTAGGATAAGTGCTTGACTGGCAAACGCAAGGATTTGAGTTCAATCCCTGGTTCCGCAAAGAAAAAAAAAAACAACCCTGTATGGCCCAAGAGTGAGTCACACCTCAAGTCTCGCTGCAGACACAAAGGGCTGCCACACTTCAGTCTCAACACTGTTCTCACCCAGACGACATGTAGTGCTTCTGTTCAGGGTGTTAAAACATGTCACTGTGCTTTCTTTTTGCACTTTAATCGTGCAAAATATTGTAATCATGGATCCAAAGAAAATTAGTGATAGCAGCTGTAAAGCTAAGAGGAAAACTGAGAACACAACAGTTAAACAAATCACTATGAAATTTGTTAAAATCCTGGGAAAATGAATTTATAAGTTTTATTCTTGGGCTTCAAAACCAATTATTTGGCTTTCCATTATTTCTTTTTGGAAAAATATGTTTAGTTCTCAAATATTTGGTTGTTGAGTATGAATTTGGAATGAATTAAATCCAACAATTGAGGTATCACTGTGAATGTCTGCAGTATTCTGTTACAGCAGCCCCAGACAAGGAAACATGTATTTTGTCCGTGAGGTTATCTACTCACGTCAGGCAACTACTTTTACCAGATTGCGTACTTTCTCATTGTTGTTATATATTTTTTTTGACTATTCTGGAGAACTAAACTTTACAAGATATCTCATAGGCACATATTTTTTCTAAGTCTGTGATTTGTTTTACCCTCTTGATAAATATGAATGTTATAATAGCCCTAAGAGTCTACACATTAATAATGTAAAAATTAGCCATCTAACCTTTTTTTTTTTTTTTTTTTTGTGGAACCGGGGATTGAACTCAGGCCCTTGAGCTTGGCAGACAAGCGCTTATTCTACTGAGCCATCTCCCTGGCCCCCTAACCTTTATTTCTGAAAAAAGTGGTACATATAAAGTTTATATATGGAAATTCAATCTCTCTTTACAATTGAAAAAGGGCGAAATCTGTGTAAGCCAGGCACAGTGGTACATGCCCATAAACCTGCGTGTAAGCCAGGCACAGTGGTGCATGCCCATAAACCTGCGTGTAAGCCAGGCACAGTGGTGCATGCCCATAAACCCATCACTTAGGAGACGGAAGCAGGAGGGTAGCCATGAGCTTAGGGCCAGCTTGGGTGACATAGTACATTCAAGGCCAATGTGAACTACACAGCAAGATCCTGTAAACAAAAAAATAAATAAATAAATAAAATCTGTATCTAGAAAATAGAACCACCATCTCATTACAACTAATTGCTTTTTTAAAAGTATAAATATAAACATGAAAACATTCCTACAGAATGTTCTTTTTTTAAATCATTTTTTATTTATTTATTTGGTACAGGGTCTAGCTACACAGCTCAGACTCACAATGATTCTCTTGTCTCAGCCTCCCTAGTGAATCGCCATGCTGGCACAGCACGTGGTACCAGGAATCAAACCCGGGTGCTTGTGCTTGCCAGGCAGGTGCTTAGACCGCCAAGCTATCTCCCCAGCCCCTAGAATGTTCTTCATTAAAGTTCATTTACTAGTGGGATTTTGTGTACTTTCTATTTATTTATTTTTGCAGTGGGATTTTGCTTAGAAACCATTTTTTCACAGGAAAAACTAAGAGAAGCTAGGCATATAAGTAAACTAAAAAAGTAGGCGTCCTAAATGAATAGAAGCAAAACATAAAAGCTGTACTAGATCTGCTGGGCCCAGCTTTGCACTCGGGATCTATCTAGACACACTCTGCCACTTAAACACTAAATCTCATGCTGCTGAAGAGATGAAAGATAAGACTATTCCGAACAATAAACTACGTTTCTAAGTCTCTATGCATCTTTCCCCCGTTGATTTAAAAAACTTTAAGTCAGTTGGGTACATTACCATACTGTCTGTTTCTAAACAGAAACCTCTTAAGTAAACAGTCTAAAGAAAAACCATCAACTGTGATTAAGTGTGGACATACTTAACTGAACAAAAGTAATTCATATAATTAACTTGGAAGTTTAATAATCTATAGTATTTTATAATAAAATGAACATCTTATTGGAACCAGGAATAACTGTTAAATAATAAATTTCATTTGAAGATCAAAGGCTATAAGGGTTGCAAATATAGATCAGTAGCAGAGTGCTTGGCTAGTAGGCAGAAGGCCCTGAGTTTAATCCCCTATACCACAAATAACTGAATAGCTAACATAACCACCACAATTAATTATAATTTTAAGATGTACTTGCAAATTACAAGTCTTCTGACTCCAGGAAAATCTCACAAATGTTTAAAAAAATCACTATCATTAATCTATTAAGCCTTACTATATGCAAGGTATGGCATAAGGCACAAGACCGGTAGAAAGACATTCATGCTTTGTATTTAATATTTTACTCAGGTTTCTTTCATATTTATACTTCATCTGCTCTTCATCAAACCCTATATAAAATCTCAACTTCATACTAAAAAATACACATTTAAAAACATGCCCAAGGTTATAGGAGTGCAATACATGGTGCTAGACTAGAACCAAGGTTTCTCACTTTCAGCACAATGCTTCTTCTAGGTAACTACTTTTGCCCAGGAGTCTGCCCTCCAGCAGACAACTTAAACAAAGACAGTAACTGAATACAAAGAAAACCACTATAAAACGCAAAGTCTCAAATTAGATTGCAGAGAGGAACACTCCCGTTGTAGATGAAGAAAAAACAGGGATCAGAACAGATGGAAAAAAGAGAAAGAAGGAGCATTAGAGAGGAAAGAAGGTAGAAAGCACAAAGCACACATAAGGACAATGAGCATAACATTGTGGGTTGAGAGTGAGTTTTATATTGGAAAGATGAGACAAGGCCAAGAAGGCAAGCTGGAGCCATAAAGATACACCATGTTTTCCTGGTGTTAACAAATGTGTACTAGCACTTAAAAAGTGCAACAGCCCTGCTAAGGTTGTTTTTATTTTATGGGCTTAGCAAGAACAAGGCTCTGGGCTCAATTCCAGCATCACCATCACCACTCCAAAAAAGGCCAGGAAACTTATTAGAGAAGAGCTAGTAATTTCTCAAGCTCATTCAGCTAGGAACCCAAAAGCTAGGGCACTCATTTAGGAAGGCTTAGTAACTCTCCCAGAATGAGCCCAACCCTCCCAGTCTCCTCCACATCCCACTCACTCAATCCTCACCATCACCGTCTCTCTCACACAACGGTCATGTCTTTTCCAACAAAGAAACTCAGAACCCTCCGACTATAAGAATGAACAGAAACCTCAGTGGAGAACTTTAAATTTTGTTTTCTTATGAAGCTGCCAGCATCAAAATACACTTGCAAGTATTATGGAATTCCCCTCTATGAAAGTTTTGAAAGGATACAATGCTGTACTTGTTACTTGAGAAGCGTATGAAAAAAAAAATGGGTGCTTCCTCTCCGTGAGCCCATGATAGCCAGCGGAAGAGCACAACAAGATCTAGACTTAGCAATCAGACACTCCCACACAAATCATTAGATCGTGCAAGGCAAGGGCAAAAGCACCTGTGATTAGTTCAGCAGCCAGGACAACAGTCTGGAAGGGAGACTTCAGCAGCAACTGCAGCACTAGAACAGACTGTTCAGGCTTTCAAACTTCCCTAATTTCTACCTGTCTCTGAACTGTATATTCTATACTTTTTTTTTTTTCTTCTATGGAACTGGGGATTGAACTCAGGCCCTTGTGCTTGCTAAGGAAGCGCTGATTCTACTGAGCCATCTCCCCGGCCCCATATTTTTTGTTCAGTTTCTGTAACCTAATCTCCTAAAAATTCCTTTCCACTCTAAGCCAATCAGAATTGGTTCCTGTTGCTGACTATAAATTCTCTTAAAGGTAAGCAGCCTGATTATTAAAATGTCACTGAAATAAGGGACTGGGGTCTTGGGTGGGGGCATATCAAACAGCTGCATTTAACAGGTTGCATGGGTCTAGGAAATGGGAACTGCTTTTCTTCCCGAACACCCTATCATAATGTAATCATTTATTTCACCTAGCATTTAGCAATTGCCTATATATTCATTCAACCTAGCACCTATGTACCTAGAGCTCAGCATCACTGTACAGAGCAGTTACTAAAACAGAATAGATATCTTTGTAAGACTGTACAAGTACCATGGAAATACAACCTAGTTAAGTAATCAGCAAGTTTCTCCCAAGAGAACTGCTGAATAAATCTTACCTACAAGAGAAATAAGCACAGTATAGAGCGCTACATCTCTGACTGAGGACTTAACGTATCAACAGACCCAACAAGTACACGAATTTAGAGCTTCAAATATAGATCTGAGTTAGAGGTAAGATCTGAGAATCAATCAGGGCGTCTCCAGGTATCTAGTCATCCTCCAGTGTACATTTATAAAACTGGCCATCGGTAAAAAAGAAAAACAGGGGCTAGAATTAGATTACAGAATAGAAGCTAATGGTCTTGTAACTCTAAACCTCTGTGAACCGGAGCAGTGTGGCTTTCTAGCACAGGAACAAAGTGGATGCAGCAGGAGAGACAGAGGACCATTCCAGCCCTCTCATAATGGGACACTGAAAGCATGTGGATTCCTGATACTGTCCAGAGATAGCAGCCTTCTCATAGGTACTGCTGTCTATGTGAGGAACAGAATGGAACCAGAACGAAGTTCATTCAAGAGACATCAGGCACAGCAGCCTTCAACTAGAGGCTAGAAAGAGCAGGAGGACATTAACCCTACTCCAAGTGACTACAACAAAAGACTAGTTGCATGAGTCATACTAGTGCCAATTGCTTTGTCACTGAGAAATCCCTGGCATAAAAAGAAGACTGGCTACCAGGATGAAGAAATCATATGTTCTTACTTCAGAGGAAGTAATGAAAACTACATTGTTTCCCACCCAAGACTCAAAAATGACATATTATCACTAAATTTTTCAGGGGTTGCTATCATTGAACAGTAAGGAATTTCTATAATTTGATAGGTCATGGAAAAAAAGGTTAGATATGGATATTTGAGATAAACAAAAGGCCCACAATGAGGGAGCAGGGTATCCTGGAATAGTGAACACATTTTAAAGAAGTATTCATGCTCCCTTTTTATTAAATAGACAATGCATCAATGTAGAAAAACACGTCCTTTCCCAAATACAAATAAGCAAGACAGCATTCAAAGCAACCTGTTTGGATGTGAGGGCGATCTGGCTGCGACATCTGTCACCCCACTGATCACCAGGGTTGATTCGGCTGACCTGGCTGGCTAAGCGGGTGTCCCCTTCCTCCCTCAACGATCATGTGCGTCCCTCCCAAAGCTGCGCGCTCAGTCAAAGAGGACGACCACCCCCGATAGAGGAGGACCGGTGCTCGGTCAATGGTATACTAGTAGCTGCGCTCCCCTGCTAGAACCTCCAAATAAGCTCTCAAGGTCACAGTAACCTAACTGGTTTAAAAAGCAATGACAAGTACAGTTTAGTCTTTAATAAAGGAGCAAGGGAAAGAAATCAAGAAAGAGCTGACAGGAATGCTGGACAACACAGAGAAAAAGAAGAAAGTGGTCTGGAACACCAACCCCAGGGCCCATGGAGGAGGCCCTGCCTCTGCAAACACAAGCGGTGCTGCGATCAAACCCTTCTCCTACGTAGTCTGGATACTAAGACCCTCACGTATTACTCTAAATAGACTAAAGAGGGGGTATGAGCACCAAAATATAACTAAGTCCAAGGAAGCCTATATTACAGGGAGATGGAATCCAAATAAAGAAATCTCCACCGCAGTGAAAGAATTCCCCCAACTGATCTTCAACCCACAGTACAAAAATGACAGACACATGAGAAGTAAAGGCAACAAGAGGCCCCCCAAATCCCCAAAAGCTGATTTCAGACACTGAAGTAAAGAAAGTTACAGCTAAAGAACTCAACCAAATTGTCAAAACGGTCAAAGAGATAAACAGATCAGCAATACAGATGTCTAACAAGCTCAAAGAAAAACTAATTTAACAGATAAAGGATTTTTGCTAATAAAATGTTCAATGTGCTTAAAGAAGAAACAAATAAACCGAGTTTTGCATAAGCACTAGAAGACATGAATGATCACTTAAGTAAAGAAACAGCCAGGTACGCTGGCACACACCTATAATCCCTGCACTCTGGAGGCTGAGGCAGGAGGATCCACTGTGAGTTCAAAGCCAGCCTGAGTTACATTTCAGAGTTGAAAGTCAGTCTAAGATACATAATAAGACCCTGTCTTAAAAAATAAAAAATAAAGGATAAAAAATAAAAAATTAGGATGTAACAAGCAAAAATAATGACTTGAAAAATTCTACATGGAAAGCAATGTGTGGACAAGGAGTACAAATATCATAAAGTCAATGATGCCCTAAAAATGAACTTGTAGTGTTTTTTGTTGTTGTTTGTTTGTTTTGGGTTTTTTTTGCGATACCAGGGATTGAATTCAGGACCTTGTGCTTGCCAGCTGAACTTGTAGTTTATTTGGTTGGATGTTTTAAATGACAGTTTTGATCAACACCTTTTTATTACCACTTGAAGCCAGTTTAAACCAACTAGCAGTATTCTTCAAATTTGCTTTTTAAGTAATGACTTTTCTGGAGGCAAGAAATCCACACAGCAGCCAAGTAAGATATACTGTTTTCTTCCTGTAAACTACTGGCGAGCACAGAAGGCAATGTACCACACCACCAAGTTTTCTATTCTCAACAAATAAGCTAACAGTTCACTTACAATTCTCTTGCTCCAGAAAGTTAAAGCCACAATCGATTTCAAATTCCTGCTTAACAGAACTTGGGCCACTGTTTCATGGCCCTGAGAAACCTCAGAGAATAACTCACTATATTTTGGAGATGGGCTTTCTAAGAAGAACAACAGTCACTGGAGTTAATCACATCTCTGTGATTATCACAGTGTAATTGTTCAGGCAATCTGCACAAGCTAGTTCATTTTCTTTATTTGTCATGCCTCCTGCCCCACTTCTAGGGGACTTTTTTTTTTTTTTCTGTAACGAGGATCTTTTAGAAATTTATTTTATTTTACAGTAACAAGGCTTTGGAAAGAGATGATGAACATTCTTTCTGCAACAGATCGTGCCTTATATAGTATATCTAAGGCTTTTCAAAGCCTGTCCAACTGTTCTATTCATGTAAGTAGCCAAATGTTTAGGGCATTTTTAACATTCTTCATGTTTTCCTTTTTTATTTTTATTTTTTATATTTGATACAAGGTCTACAGGGTTTACAAGGTCTCACTACACAGCTCAGACTCACAGTGATCCTCCTGTTTTCAGGGGCCCAGTGCTGGGATTGCAGGAGGGTGCCACCATGCCTGGTCTCAATCGCTGGCTCAGTGCACCCTGGGGGTGAGGCGGGACCAGCATGGCATGCTAAGGTTGGAACCCTAGACACTGCGCTCTGCCTAAACAGGTGCGTGAGTGGCTCAGCCATCTGGCCAGCCCCTTTATGTTATTATCAATGAAATTAGAGATCCTTTTTCTAGGAAGATGAGTGGGATGATCCTTAATATTACAAAAGTTCCACTTTTTAACATTGTTGTTTTCCGATGCCATACTCTCTAACTATGGGTGCTTCATTGTACCACACCACCTCAGTCCAGCCACTAATGAACCACACAAGGCAGCCGAATGTTCCTCAGCTCCCAGACTGGGCCCCATTCATAGCCATTAAAACACAGGGGACCTAATACGCTAATATTTTAAATAGTACAAGAGCCAGGCACTGTGGCACACACCCACCTGTGATTCTAGTACTCGGGAGGCTGAGGCAGGAGGATTGCTTTTAGGTTGAGGCCAGCATGGGCTGTATATAGAATTCAAGGCAGGCCTGAACTATAAAGTGAGACTCTGTCTAAAAAAAGAGGTATAATTAATTTTTCACTTTTTATCTAAAATACAGATTTAAAACAACTGTTATGATAAATAGCTAACATACCAAGACCATTTTAACTATCAGACTTGAAATAGAATTGTACAATACAGTCCCTTCCTCCCACATTGTATTTTGGGAAAAAATTCCAAGACCTCCAGTGGATGCTCAAAAATCATGGATAGCACCAAACCTTACACACACTATCCTAAAGTTTACTTCACAAATTAGGCACAGTAAGAAGCTAGCATTAAAGAACAAAAGTTATAACAATACACTGTAGTAAGACTTGAGTGAATATGGTCTCTCTCAAAATACTATTTTAGTGTAGTAATACACAACCTCAGTATATTTTTTCCTTTTCTTTGATAAGTCAAAAATTTATTTATTTATTTTATTTTTTTAAACATTTATTTAGTGTGTGTGTGTGTGTGTGCGCGTGGCCAGCTCAGCCCACCAGGGGGCAGGGCGGGCTGGCATGTGGTGCTGGGGATCAAACCGCGGTCCCTGTGCTTTGCCAAGCTTGTTCCAAGT